>JASANY010000849.1:0-77894 GCA_030849755.1 Trypanosoma avium
GTGAAATGTAACTTGTTCTTTTGATATTCCTTTCGCGGCGAGTCCATCATAGCCCCAGGGAAGTGGTGGAATGCTGAATGTCATGATTTATACTTTTTTTTTTTTTGATTTTTGGTTAGCGTTTAATAATATTAGTTGAAGATGATTGAATTTCTGATATTTTCAGAATAGAAAAATAAAAAAGCAAAGAAAAAAATAAAAAAATAAAAAGCAAAAAGAAGAAATGGAAATTTCTTTTTTTTTTTTTTTTTGTTTGTTTTTTAATATGGTTTTTCACAGAGTTTGTATAGTGGTTAAGTTATAAATTAATAAATTGTAAAAGTCAACCATAAGAAACTCGACAGAGCACACAACAACACCAACAAAACGAACAAAAAAAAATTAGAAATTTTAAAAGTAATACTGTTTCAAGAAAACATTTTAATATGAGGATATTTTTCTTTAATAGGTCTAATAATAATTAAATATATTTAAAGACCGTAAAACTAACTTCAACAATCCTCATCCATTTATTTTTCTTCACTCCAAAATAATAAAAAAACGATAAAAATTTATTTCATCTTCTATCTTTTTCACTGCCTCTTTTTTTTTAAATATCTTATTTATTATTAATTATCAAATAAACTGTTCAATAGCATTTTCAAGTTCTTCACGAGAACAATTTGGAGATAATTTTATCCGTGGAATCCCTTCACGATCACAAATAAATTTTGTATAATTCCATCGTATAGGTCCTAGTGTAGCTTGTAACATTTGAAACAATGGATGAGCCTCTTTTCCTTTTACTTTCACTTTATCAAATAAAGTAAAATTCACCCCAGCTTGTGTGGCCCATGTTATAATTTCTTCATTACTCTTTGGTTCTTGATTTGCAAACTGAGAACAAGGAAATGCTAAGATATTAACGCCTTGTGTATTTGTTTTATATTTCGCCTGAACTTGCATAAGTAAGTTTAAATTTGATGTACTAAAGCTACAGAGAGAGGCGGTGTTAACAATTATAATTACATTGCTTGAATAATAAGAAAGTGGCACCCACCTCCCAGACATTAAAGCAGAATAAGCAAATACAGAATTTGTTTGCATATTATTATTATTATTATTTTTTTTTTTAATGAATAGTAATACCATTAACAACTAAGAGACTAGGGGAAAAATAAATATATATGCTTTCCCTTTGATACGCTCATAATTTTGCTGGTGAAAAAAGAAAAAGAAAAAAGAGAAAGCAGAATGAATAAATCTCATATTATATCTTTAAGCAAAAAAAATAATTATTTTTTTTATTATTATTATTATTATTTAATCAATTACTCAAGAATTTGGATTCATAACTATTTTTTATCGAATACTGCAAAAAAAAAAAGGAAATAGATGTTATATAACACCTCTAATAATCCCTTGAATTTAAATAATACTACAATACAACAACACATATATATATATATATATATAAATATAAATAAATAAAATAATAATAAAATTCTCATCATTATCATTTCCTTAATGAAGTTTGTGTTGTGGTTGCATGATAACGATTCACAGCTCGTTTAATAGCTTCTGTAAAGGCAGCAATACGAATAGGTTGCCCAATACCCCCTTCATCTATAATATGAAAAGGATTCTTCATCACAAACTCCACATACAAAGAGTGTAACTCGCGAAATAACACATCACACTCCCGTGTTCTGCTATCCGATACTAAAACAAACTTCACCAGTGTTGCCGTTTCATAAATGTGAATATTATGTTCATCAAACTCAATTAAATTCATACCAGCACTTTCAACAGGATTTCCATTCGGTGTTAACTCCTGTGAAATACCATACATGGAGAAGAGAATACTAGACATTGTGAGTTGTAAATCAGGTTTAGCTCCTAATTCTCCTATATTGCCTGGGGCTGTGAAGGCACACTTGGCGATGAGTTGACCAGATTGATTAATAATCCATAATAAGTGAACTGTCATTGGTTTTGTAGGAAATATATATATATATATATATATATTTAAAATATTGGTTATTAGTTATTATTATTATTATTTTATTTTATATGTTTTTTTTTTCTTTTTTTTTCTAGAGTTTAAAGTACTGTACTTAATTCAGAGAAATAAATATATATATATATATAAAAGATGGAGAATGAGGAAGAAAAATATATATATATATTTTTTTTAATTTTAATGGAGAGTTAAATTATTTATTGATTATAATAAGGATAATAATAATAGGGGTTTGAAATTTTAAAATATTATTTTAGAAAATAAATAAAAGAGACTCTGTTTTAACTTTCAGATTTTACACGTTATTAAGGTGATTAATTCACCTTTTATTATTTTTTCTTTAAATTTAGCTACTCCTGAAAAACGACAAAAATTTTGATCCTCTTCATGTCGTTGGGTCCTTTAATAGTAATAATAGTACTAAAATAATGATATTGATCATTTTATTATTATTATTATTATTATTATTACTATTCTTCCTTATAATCAAATAAAATGCAAATACTAATAATAAATAATAATTAATATCTTCATTAATCCCATACAGGAAGGTTATCATCCTCTTCAGCCTCCTCTAGTGATGGAGACATGCTAGCACACAACATTGCATCTAACATATTTTCCATAGCATTTTTTAATATATTTGCAGACTCTGATGTACCCCAAAGATATAACTTAATAAAACTTTCTCGTTTTTCTTCATTTTCTTTTATTTCTTCTTTTTCTTCTTCTTCTTCTTCTTCTTCTAATTCTTCTTCACCGTCACTCCATGAATTACCCTCTTCAATTATTAAACAACGCTGCGAAGGATTAAACGTTATTAAACCTCTTGTGTGTGGTCGACTTGCTAACCAAACTTCTCCTTGAGCCCAAAGTAAAAATGCATGACGATAACACTCTTGCATGCCATTTATTTGAATTAATTTTGAAAAAGAAGTTGATATAAGTGGGCGACCCACACGTTGAAGTGTAATCGCATGTAATGTTTTATTATTATTATTATTATTATTATTATTATTTGTTAAAATTGTTGTGGGTGTGGGTGAAAGTGTAATGAGTTTTCGGTTTGCAAGTCCAGCGTAGAGCATGATATCATTATTTAATTTATTCGCAAATTGTAAAATCCCCCATGTTTTAGGTGTAAAATCTTCTATTTTTTTCTCAACAGTTACAAGAGCATCTGATAAAATTACACTATATACAAAAGTACTAATAATAAGAGAATTAGAATTATTTAATTCATTATTATTATTTTCATTTATATCTTGTATCATTATATCACTTATACCAGGTAAAAGTAATGTTATAAGTCGTGGTCGCACTTCTAACTCTGACCAATACATTAATTCTTCTTCAGAAAATATATTAACATCTACATCAGAAGAAAGATATAAAACAAGTGTTTTACCACCTGTTTGTAAAACATGAAGAGCAGATTTGTGAATTTCATCTCTTGAAGTTAAATTATTAATTTCCATAATACAATTCATAACATTTTCACGAAGATGTTGCATAGCATATCCTTTATTATTATCTCCAGGGGCACAAACTACCATAAATTCTAATCCTGCAAGTGATTGAGTTTTATTAATTGTACTCATTGTATCTATAACTTTATCTCCAAAAATACCAAATCCTTTAAGAGGAATATACAAACCAGCATTATAAGCACGAAGAACAGAATTTTGTAAATCCTTAAGTGCAACTCGTTCAACTTCTGTTTTTAAAAGATTTAAAGCTTTATTATATCCAAACCAATCATATGGTTCCTCTGGATTTATTTCATCTTCAATAGTATCACCAGCTCCTGCTGAAGGTGGTGTAATTGCAATTGCAATATAAATCGTCACACAAATAATATTTCCTTCACTTTTATTATTATTATTATTATTATTATTATTACTTTTATCATAGTATGTAACAGGTGTAAAATAATTTGGAATATAAAAATTATCTGGACTAATATCACATCTTTCACATAATGCTCGTAACGCACACTCCATAGAAGTTTCTTTACAATCAGAATGAAATAAAAATGGTAATTGCATTCCTTCAAATTCTTCATTAAGGCTACGCACAAGTACACATTTACGTCCACGAATAAGAAGTGCCCCATAGGCATTTGAAATATGAGATATATTATAATTAGGAATTTCTTTTATTAAACACACTGTCATGGATCTTTTTTCTTGAATTTTTGTTAAAAGTGTTACATTTAAAGCTTGTAGTGAAGTTCGACCAAATTCATCTCGTTGAATATGAGATTCCACACGAATAGCTAATCCTTTCACTAAATTTAATTTTTTATCTATTTCAGATAATCCATGAATTATTATTTTACCTTCTGTAGTTCCAATGATTGTAGAATTATTATTATCTATTATTGTTATTATTCTTCCTTCTAATATAATTCGTGTTGGATATTTACAATGTTGTAATGTTAACAGACCAAATACTCTTTCAGATTCTACATGTCCATCACACTCTTGTGAACAACAACTTTCTTCATTTTCATTTTCTTCATTTGATAAATCACTCTCATCATCCTCATCATCATCAGAATTATTATTATTATTATTATTATCATCATCGCAACCAGTAGTAGAAAGAGGACTTAATGTTATTTGCTGTTCTGTTTTCTTTGTAGCTTTACTTAAAATAAAATCAATTCGATACACACGTGGAGAATTAAAGTGTGTTGCTAAATTAACTGTTGTCCCATCTGGTGTAATACCTACTTCTCGTAGTAATGCATGAAATAAAGAAGGTTTTATATTTGTTGAAATAGAAAATGAGGCTATTAATTTATCTTGTGTTGCTATTGTTAATAATTCATTCCATTCTTTTATATAGGTATTATCTTTGAGAAGTATTATTAACTCTGGTGCTGGGTATTCTTTTTCTTTTTTTTCTGTTTCTTTTATTTTTTTATGTTCCCTCACCATAGCTTGTAATTTTAATTTAAAAGTATGTGGCGCTGGTGGGCATATTAATAATAATTTATTTACTAATCGATCACTGTGCCCTAATCGCCGCTCACCACTAATAATATATTTTAACGCTAAACTTGCAGAAACTCCAGCTGCAATCATAGTAGCATTATGTGGATTTAATTTTGATAATATATTTGCAAGTCGTCGTACTATTGGGCCAGCAATCGGGGCAACATCTTCTTCTTTTGAAATTATATTTGAAACTAAAGTTGTATCGGCAACATATAACGCAGGAGTTGTATTGGGGCGTTGATGAAATAATAAAGAAGCAAGTGGGGCCCATTGTGTACAAGGGTGTTGAGTATTATTATTATTATTATTATTATTAATATTATTAATAGTATTAATAGTACTATTATTATTATTATTAATAGCCCGCTGAGTTTTAAGAACAATAAGTGGACTCTCAGGTGCAAAAGTAATATGATAAGTTGGGCGAGTGTTTGCAAATGCAAATAAACGTACAGTTGTGTCTTGTGAAGTACCCACCACACACTCCCGGTGCTGACGCTTATCTGCTCGACTCATATATTTATATATTTATATAAATATGTTTTTCTTTTCTTATTTATTTTCCTTTTAAATATTTATTTCTTTGTTTTTTTTTTTTTTTTTTTTTTTTTTTTTGGTTTAGAATGTTTCGCCCTTCACCACCTCCAGTCCCTTTTTTTATTTTTTATTTTTTTTTTTTTCCTTTACACTAAGAGAGAAAAAGAAAGTAGAAGAAAAAATAATAAAGTCTCAAGCATATCAAAAGAATAATAAATATATATATATATATATATAAGAAAAGAAAAAAAAACAAGGAAAACGGAAAAATAATATAAATATGAGTAAAGGAAATATTATAGAATAAAAATATAAGAATAATAAATAATAAATAAAATGAGAGCAAACAATAAAGATATATATATATAAATATATATATTCCAGGAACTATCGAATTGCACTGAATTTACTATTATTTTTTTTTTTTTTCTTTTTATTTCTTTAAATATATTATTATTATTATTATTATTATTAGATAAAATTACAACAAAAGCGGCAGTTAGCCTTTCACCCACTCTCAATATCTTTATTATTTAAAAATAACAAAAAAAAATTAAAAATTAAAAACAAAAACAAAAAACATTTGCGACTTTCTTATCTGAAAGTATTCATCATATTACGTTCAACACAACTTTTTTTTTCTTTTTTTTTTCTTTTTTTTTTTTTTTACGTCAGGTTCATTGTAGTTTGATGTAATAAATATTTTTTTTTTTTTTTTTTTTTGTTGTTGTTGAAATATAAAGAAAAAGAGGGGAAACAAAAAAAAAAAAAAAAAAACAAACGAAAAAGAAACAAACAAAATAAATAAAATAAAAAAACAGATGTAAACTCAAGTGTTTATTCGAACTGTTTTATTTTTATTATTTTTATTTTTTGTAATCTTTTTCACATCCCAAAAATAAATTCTTTTAAAAACAAAACAAAAAAAGATAAAAAAGAGAATTCAATAGTCGAATTTTATCAGAATAATACAACAAAATATAAATATATATATGTATATAAATAAAAATATATATATGTATATAAATATAAATAAATAAATAAATAAAACTCCAAAATGAAAAAAAAAAAATGTAAAAAAGAAACAAAAAAAAAAAATTCCTCTATCTGTATACGTATAGACGTAATATAAAAACATATATATATATATATATAGGAAATGTTTCCAAATACGTCCCCTTTCATTATAATCAACTCAAAAAAAAAAAAAAGAATCGAAGCAAAAAAAACCAAAAATACAAATATAAATATAAAAGAAAAAAAAAAGAGGGGGGGAACAGGAAAGAAGTCTGAGACGGAGAAGAAAGAGAATATAAGAAGTAATATTTACTAATATATAGCAAATAATAACAATAATAAGACAAAAGTATATAAAAAAAAAATAAAAAAACAAGAATTAAAAAAAAAAAAAAAAGGGATTTTAACAAGCCGTTCTTTTACTATTATTATTATTATTCCTTTAATTTTTCTTTTTTTTTTTTTTTTTCTTTTGTTCTTCTGTTTTCTTTTTTTTTTTTTTTTTTTTGTTCTTGTCTCTTATTATTATAATTATTTTTTTCTCTTCTTTTGCTCTCATTTATACTAATGTGTTCGAATTAAACCTTCTCTACCGTTTTTTTTTTCTTTTTTTTTTTTTAATTTCCCTCGTTTTTTTTCTCTTTAAAAAAGAGAAACAAGAAAAAAAGAAAAAATCCTCAAAAAATAAATAAAATGATTTAAAAGACCATCAGAAATGCAAAAAAGTGATTTTTTCTTTTTTTATTTCCTATTGTTGTTGTATAATTATTTATTTTTAATTTTTTTTTTTTTTTCAAGACTCCAAAAGAAAAATAATAGTAATAAAGTACAAAAAGAAATATAGAGAAAAACATATAGTTGTACCCTAACAAAAAAAAAAAAAACATATATATATATATATAAACACAAATTAAAGCATGTTTTTTTGTTTTGTTTTGTTTTGTTTACGTCTTCTTGATTCATTGACTAATATTTATACTATTTATTATTATTGTCTTGTTTATTGTATATCTTTTTTTTTTTCTTTTTTGGTTATTGTTACCCTTTATTATTATTATTATTACTATTAAATGGAAATCGTTCCACCATCTCTATAGATTTTCTCTTTTTTTTTTTATTTTTATTATTATTATTTTTTTTTTTCAACTCCCTTCTCGGATAAGGGAAATTATATGAAAAAAAAAAAAAATATGTATATATAACCTCGGGATTTTTTTTAATTTACTTTCCCTATGGTTTCGCTGGCATTGATGTCAAATATAAATGGAAAAGAGAAAAAGCTTTATATATATAATAATTTATATATATATATATAAATATATATAAATATAAAGGAAAATAAACAAACCCCATTCAATCTCGTTTTCTTTTCTTTTTTTTTCTTTTTTTTTTTTTTTTCTCCCCCAACAGAAATAAGAAAAATAGCACAAAAGCAATTAAATATAAATATAATATACTTTCAGACTAATAATAGGTATTAACAGGAAAATAAAAAAGAAAAAGAAAGAGAGAGAGAGAGAGAGTTGTTTGTGCTCCTATTTTTAGTTTTTCAGATCGCACATGAAAAACTATTTAAAAATTCGTTTTATCTATTTTCTTTAAAAATAAAAATAAAATTCTCCATGTTTTCCTTTTCTTTTTTTTTTTTTTTTTTTTTAATGTTATATTTTCATTTTTATGTTTTTAATTCTTTTTCTTTTCTGTGTTTTTTTTTTTTTTTTTTCCTTGTTTTTCTTTTCCCCCCACCAATTTACTTAAAGGGAATTTATAAATAAATAAATAATTTGTTTATATTTTATTAATATTATTACTCTCAGTCAGTTTGTGATATTCACATCTATTTACAGAGTAAACAACACAGCCGCAGACATATATATATAGGCAAAGAGCACAACAATATAAAAAAATACAATAAAAAAGAAAATAAATAAATAAATAATTTCACAGCTACCAACACCTTCAATTCCCTTTTGAGAAAGAAAGTTCTATTCCAAGAACATATAAATATATAAATATATATATTTTTTTATTTATTTATTTCTTGATATATCATTCTCTTACTTCAAAAACAAACAAACAAACAAACAAACAAAGAAAAAAACAAAAAATGTATATATATATATATATTTTTTTTTTTTCTTTTTTTTTCTAAGATTTTACCGTACCATAAATAGAAGAAATCGTCCCAAACACAATTCCAATAACCCCCGCAATTAATAAAGCATAAGTTGCAATAAAATCAAACACTCCAACATTTCTCAAAGTCCAATGCCCGGAATACATAAAAAATAATGCTGGAAATACAAAAGATAAAAAACCCCCACAAATCGCCCCAACAAGCCCAAACACAGTATTAATATCTGGAATAAATAACCCACATAATAATACAACAGTTGAAAGTAAAATCACGGCTAAGCAATGTTTCCAATAAGGGAGTGTATCTAATTCCCAATGAATTACATGATAAATTGCATTTCGACTTGCCATAGTTTGTAACGCGTAGGCTGCACATAATTTAATTAACATACCAACATAACCTGCCATAACCATTGGCTCTGCTATTGGATTATACATTAATAATACAGAACTTTCAACTTTACTTCCAAACTCTACATATCCAAAGAAAACGGTTAAAATATATAATAAACAACATAATACCATGGCAATGGCAGCATATATTGTAAAATTACGCACGGAACGATCTTTCATTTCCCAGTAAACTTCATAACAATTAATTTGACAAACAAAGGCAAACATGAAAACACCTACGCCTTGAATAGCAGAGTTGCCAGTGTTAAAAAGTTTAATATTCCCTTCATCATAATGATAAATATTATCCAGCCCAGATTGACAGGAGTGAATAATAAGCATAATAACAAAATATATGACAAATGCCACCGCAATTGTTGAAACATAACGTAATGTATTTACTCTTTTCGGTAAAACTAATGGAAGCATTACGACAAACCAAACTAAACTTGTCATAAGTCGACGTCCTGAAGTTGTTGTTAAATACTCTGGCATGCCTGAGGCATTTTTTAATATTGGTTCTAAAATATCTCCAATACTTATCACATAGGCAATAGTAGCTCCAAAAGAGTTAATCCAACGAATTAAGGCAACAAAATAATCAAATTTATTTCCAATCATTTGTTTTGCCATGGATTCAAATGTTTGCAGCCCAGTTTTCTCCATTGTTTTCCCAAGAATATGTAAGGAGTAAATTGCAAAAAGTGTAATGACAATTAAATATATAAAAGCCATAATTAATCCACTACTATTAGCAGCCGCAGGTAAACCAAGAATACCAGCCCCAACACACACAGATGCTAAATTAAAAACACTTGAAACAAGCCCACCATAGGGGAGAATTCGACCTGTGAAATTCTTAAGTCGAGTTAAACACGTTTGCGGTTTTTCAGCTGTTTCTCTGTGATCACCGTGATATAAAAAGACTTCATTATCATCTGAAATAGAAGGAGTTTGGGAGGGATTTTTTTTTATGTTTTGGAGTTCAACTTCAACTGGGTGAAAGTATTCGTTTGCATCTGTGGGAGCTGCCTCTCGTCTATCCTCCATTTATAAACAATTGATGAATCTTATATATTGGTTCTTATTTGTTTTTTTGTTTTTTCTTTTTTTGTTCTTGCTGTTGTGGTTTTTTTATTATTCTATATTTTTTTGTTTTTTTTTGTTTTTGTTTTTGTTTTTTTTTTGTTTTTTTTTTTTGTATTTTTGTATTTTTTTTTTTTTTTTTTTAACGGGTTTTCAATAATATTAATTTATATTAGTTGGATTTCTGTATTAGTTGTAGTTGCTGATACTCTCGATGAATAAATATTTGGCTTCAATTTTATTTATTTATTTTTTTTTTTGCTTTTACGCTTATAATTTGGCTAGTGGGGATGAGAGCTTGTTTTTTTCTTTTTTTTTTGTTGTTGTTGTTTGTTGTTGTTTGCTTTTTTTTTCCCTTGGTTTCTCTGTTCTTTTTTAAAGAAATATATATTTATTTATATTTCAAACCACCGATTATACGAATACAAAATTTTAAAAAAAAAAAAATGAAAATGAAAGAATTTTTACAAAATAATAAGATACCATATTCAAAGGCCACCAAACAAATAATATATAAAAGAAGGAAAAAAGAAGAAAAAAAAAATTTATTTATGTTTAACCGATCAATTAATAAACTAACATTTTTTTTTTAAATTATTATTATTATCAATTATCAAATCGTACTATCAAATCCTGTCGACTCACACCATACGTTGCATAGAAATTATCCCACCCACCACGAAGCACAAATACCTCCATTTCACTATTATTATTATTATCACTATTATTATTATTATTATTTTCATTATTATAATAATCACGAAGAATTGCTGCAAACATATTCGCCGCCCGTGGCCCCCGCACTTGTGAAAGAGCACAATGAAATACAACTCGTTTAACCCCAGCATTTTTTAATTCTTTTGCTAATTTATAAAAACATGCTTCAGATTGAGTATGAGAAGGAATATGAGTTGTATTTATAATACACCCAATATGTCGGTCCTCATCACGGCAGTCAATAATTGCAATTGAATTCCTTTCTTGAATATCATCAAGGAGAGATACTAAAGTATCTGGGTCCATGTAGGTATAATTCGCCGTCATTTTACTATTTTATGTATTTATATATATATATATTAGTTTTTTTTCTAAAACTAAAATAAAGTAATAAAGGTGAAAAAAAATAGAAATATAGACTACATGAATCACAAGAAAGGTCTTATTAAAGAAGAGTAAAAAGAAAAAAAAAAACTATACAGATAACAAAAAAAAAAAACACATATTTATGCATAAATTAAAAAAAAAAAAAGAATTATCATATACAGGTATAAAATACGCAAAATTATTTTTTGAAGCTAAATATCGCAAAAAAAAAAAAAAAGGTTACCACCACCACCATCATCATCATACCCCCCTTTTTATCCTTCTCTCTTACTCTCTCACTCTTCTTTTTTTTTTTTTTTTTTTTTAAAACCTTTCGTTTCGTTTTTTATTTTTTTTTATTATTATTTCTCTTTTGAGTGTATAAATCATATAAGATTCATAAGTGGAAGTGTAAAGGTTGCACGAATGGGTGGGGGTAATTGCTGGGCTCCTTCCTCTAACAAACACCGCTGAATTTTTCTCTCCACCGCCACACGAAGCCCTGAAAGATTTACAACAAAGGCCGCCGCCACATCAAATAACATTTGATATGTACTTAATAAAAGACGAAATATAGGTTGTTCTTCTAATACACGAAATCCCATATAAAGTGCGGCGGCAATTTGTGGGTAAAGCATGAGAAGCATTGGACGTATATGTTGGGCGTAGTATGGAATAATATAAGGTTGGGCCCCAGCACGATCTACATTTTGCATTCTGTGTTCACACTCTAATCTCCATAAGTGTTGGGTTGCAATATCAACATATCGTTGATGATAGGATTCACGAAGTTTAAATCCTTCAGGGTTTGTTGTATAGGGTGGAACTGCAGTATCTAGAAACGTAGAGTCATCTATTTTATCCTGTACACTCCAGCGATGTTGTGTTTTGATACTACTACTATTTGTACTAATATTACTAATATTATAACTTTTATTATTATTATTATTATTATTATTATTATTTATTCCTGACTCTCCTTGTATCATCTGTGTACTAGGACTCCTCCCTCCCTCACTTAATAACTCCGTCACAGATGCATTCACACTATTTCTCATTAGTAATTGTTGTTGTTGATGATAATAATAATGTTGATGAATACGAGCCGAAAGTGAAGTTTTACTATTATGCTCCACCTCCACCTGATGCGGGGTACGATGAAACGCATCCAACTCCCACTTTTGTCTAGCCACTCTTTGAAACATTTCTCTCATTTCTTCTTCAGGAAAAGGAAACTCCACACACGCGTTACCATTTTTAACAAATTCTTCCATTGTCATTCGACTATTTTTTGCCCCCGCGTTGTGTAGGCTGGTGTGGAGAAATAATAAAACCCCTGCCATTGCATTTGCATCTTTTATTGTAATATTTCGTGGATTTTGTGCGGCGTAGACTTCCCCAAAGCGTTCTTGAATAATACCCCAGACTTGAGCTTCAAATGTGGGGCGATCCCAAGACATAAATTCACATGTGGTGTCACGTAATGCAATATCAATAGGAACTCCCTCATAGTGAAATAATTCTAAATAAGATTTTAATATAGAATCACAATCAGGATCTTTTAGGACGCGTTCAAATATCATACATAGTGTAGAACGTTCAACCCCAGCGTAGGTTTTAAGAAATCGAGCGAAATCGGTAAAACACTCTTTATCATTTAAGGAAGAAATATATTGACGTTTTTTTAAAAATTCCATACCTTCTCGCCAACGTCCTTTATTAATTAATTGTAAAGCTTCTTGGGCAATACGTTTATTTTGAAGAAGATAATGAATATGTTTCCAATGATAACCAATATTTTTTTCTTTTCCTAATAATTTTGAATTATTTACTAAATTATCATTTAAAGAAGCTAAACTTATTTCATCTGACATTAAGTCTGAAGTATCTATATCTTGATCATTATCTTTTAATTCCCAATTATCAAGAGAATCTTTATACCATTTATTATTTAATCTATTAAAATTATCAGTTTTATTAAGAACTTGTCCTGCTACTTCACGTATTTGTTGTTGAGCATACTCTTTTGGATCTTCTGATACCCAACGTAGCATAGATTCTACTAAACTATGCATAGCACTTGCACATTCACTTCGTAATAATTGTTGTTGATCAGAAGAAAGCCATTCGGAATCAAAAAAATCAGCATAAATCATTTCTACTATAAAATCTACTATAAGTTCTAACATTCCACCATATTTTGCTCCTGGATCAAAAGTTGGATTACAATCATAATTAATAAAAAAAGAAACACAAAGATGTGGAATACTAACAATTTCACGAACCATTCCTAAAACTGCATGTTTTTGAGAAAAACTTGAAAATTTTGATTGAGCTAAAGGAAATACCATTACTGCAAGTAATGAATGTAACTCTCTTGCAATATGGAAATGACATTTTCTTAAAAGTAAAGTAATTATACGTATACTAATAGTAAAAAAACATGATGGAATAATAGTAGAAATATTTCTTGCAATACATCTAAGAAGATCATATCTTGTAGCAGAAAGTACTAAAGAAAGCCAAGTAGAACAATTATGTTCTAAATCGCAATTAGCTACAGGAATTTCTAAAAAAATAGATTCTAACATTTCAAGTGCAAGTTGACGAGCACGAACTTCTGGATTTCCTTCATTTGTAGAACCTGATCCACTACAAGTTCTTGTAGCTAATCTACAAGTATGTTTAATAAGTAAAACCAAATCTTTCATAGAATTTGGAAATTTACCTCCAGATTGTAATGCAGATAATGCACTCGCCATAATAGAATCATCTAAACTACTTCTAAAATAATCAAGAGGATGAAAAGAACTATTTGATGTAGTTTTATCATCATTAATATCTTGTTTAGTAGAATTTTCTATAGGTACATTTTCATTTAAACGTTCTCCAATATTTTCATGAGATAAAGGAGATGTTACAGATTCAACTTCTATACGAGTAAAATTAGCATCAGCTTCTACATCATGAATATAATCATCTAATAATGTATAAGTAGTAAAAGTTGAAATCCTACATTCTGGTGGAGGAATTTCTATAAATGCTCTTGTTACTCGTAATACACATAGTAATAATAAATCACGACTAATTGCTCGAACTTCTTCATTTGAACTTTGTAATGTTAATTGACAACATATTTGTACACAACGAGTTACACATTTACCTGTAAATGAAGGAAATTTATCATCACTTACAAGATCATGTAAAGTTTCTATTCCTTTTAATTGCATAGTATAATCTGATGTATATATAATAAAATCTCCTAAAGCGTTAAAAAAAGCATTACCACATAAAAGAGCTTCTTTACTAGAATGAGATTGATAAAGTATTATAGGTGTATCATAAGGAATAATTGAAGAATGAATTAATTTTTGTAAAATAGGTAAAGTTGCCTCTATTATACGATTCTTTTTTGTATAAAAAACACTAAGAAGAACAGACATTATAGGTGCAGTAACAAAATCTACTTTATTTCCTCCAGTTTTTTGAGTCATTTCACCTATTATCATTTGAGCTCTATTAACAGTTTCTTTAAATTCAGGATCTATTAATACGCTATTACTACTTTCAGTTCGTTTAATCATGTTAAAAAAAGAAATAAGAACATCAAATGAAAGTGTCATTCTTCTATATTTTAACTCTCACTCTACACCTCTACCCACTAAACCAATAAACGTTTATATATATATATGATTATACGTTGTTGTTTTGTTTTGTTTTGTTTTGTTTTGTTTTGTGTGTCTGAGTTTGAATACCCTTTTCAATTCACAGCTCTACAAACTATAAAAAATCACTTATTCTTCTTTAATGGAAGAAAAAAAGAGTAAAAGAAAAAAAAAAAAATCTTTATAGAAAAACAAGTTTTCTAACAAACATTATTTAAATTCAAGAGAGTGGGGCGAAAAAAAAAAAAAAAACATATCCCTGATATTTATAAATTATGTAAATGTAAATATCTAATTCTATACAATGAAAGGATAAGGATTTTCTTTGGCTTTTCGGTCCCTCTCCCTGTTAAAAAAAAAAAAAAAAGAAAAAAAAAAACAATTCCTTGGATATATATATATATATACACCTTTACACTAAATCAACACATAATACACAGAGAAAATAATAAATACACAATTTTCTATTTTTTAATAGGGTTACCATACTTGTTAAGTAACTCCATTGTTTTTGCCCAAACTTCTTCTTCAAAAGAATTTTCTTGTTCTAATGAAGGGTCAACTACACCTTGCATTGATGGTGTTATGGCTTCTTGCGTTAAATGCATAAAATTTCTTTTTACTCCTTCTTCTTTTTCTCTTTCTCCTATTATTGTTGTTGTAGTTGTAGATGGATGTCTAGCAGAGAGAGATGGGGTAGCAAAACTTTGATTAAGTCCAGCTGCTCCGTGCCTCGTAGAGCCGAGTGAAAGTACATTCGATATAAAGTGTGATGCATCCACCACTATTTCCTCTGCAGCTTCTGTTTGAACTCCCCGCGTCCCCCGCCCTGCCCGTCGCCGCTCCTCTCGTGCTTGCATTTCCTCTAATGTTTTCTCTAATTCTTTTATTTTATTGTCTCGCAGCCCCACCAGCTCCCTCGCGCGGTGGGTGAGGGCCGCCTCCACCTCGCGTGCCCGCCGCTGCAGACTTGACTTGAGGCGTAAAGTCCTGGCGGCAAACTCCTGGTGGGCCGCCTCCAACTCCCGCCGCAGCCCCGCCCCCGCCTCTCGACTCTCATTTAATAAATTAATTAACTCCCCCATCGCCTTCGCCTGCACGGTGGCAGCCAACTCCCCATCGCCATCGCCGTGGGCCACCGCAGACTTGTGGAGGGCATGCAGGGCCTCTCTTAGCGTGCGTATTTCTATACCACACCTCTGCCCCGCCCGCAGCCGCTGCTGCTCACTTAAATTTAACTCCTCTCGCATCTCCCGCCGCATCTCCTCCCGCTCGCGATGCAGGTAGCGAAGTTCTTGTGTGCAATGAGAAATATAATCCGTGACGAGGGAAGACATGTGTTGTGTGAGGGTGTTAAACCCACGTTGCACAGACCGACGTACAACAGCAGGTACATCATCATTAGCTTCAACGTGAAGAAGATCAACTAGTACTGCCTCTACAGCTTCATTTAAAAGTGGGGTACATTTATTAGTTATTAAAGTTGAAATACCAAGAGAAACTGAAGAAGATTCTTCTCCTGTAAAATTGGTTCTAGTGTTATTAAAATTATTTTCTTTTGTCGATATGGATTTTAAATAATCTTTTCCGTTATTTCCACTCTCTCCATCAATACCCAAAATATCATTATTATTTTTATTGTCATTAAAAAATGTTGTACCACTACCAGAAAGAGTCATTATAGCTGCTGGTAACATTGATAAATCTACACCTTCAAGAGTAATAGCTTCACGTAATTGTTTAAGAGCTAGTTTTGCACTTTCTGCTTCTTCTTTATATTTAAGAATTTCAGATTCACTTTGATTACGATGTGCTTGTACAATGATATCTATTTGATTAAGAATATCATTCATGTACCTTTCACGCTCTTCTTGTGTTTCAAAAACTCCAGAAGTTACCAATAAACCATTTATTACATCTTGATGACTCATATATTTATTATCAGTTATAGAATTATCTAATTGATTATAAATTCCCAATTTAGAATTTTCTTTTTGCTTATTAAGTTCTTCTTGAAAAGTAATTACTTGTTGTCGAAGTTGACGATTTTGTTCTTCAACTTCTAAAATATAATTTGTCATTTCACTTGGTAATTTTGCCATAAAAACAGGTTCTATAGATTTATTTACTTCAACAGGTAATATACCATGATTAGTATTATAAATATTCTTTTTTACAGGCATTGTATTATTATCATTAAAATTTCGTTCTTGTTCTTGTTGTTGTTGTTGTTGTTGTTGTTGAGTAAGAGAACGTGTACGACGATATGTTGATAGTTTATCTAGTGGACTTGGACCCCGTATAATTTTATTACCTTCATCTATCATATTAGAATTTGTTAATCGCTGACTATCATATTCTGTATTATTCCTTTTTTGTGATTTTTCTTGTTGATACTGTTTCGTTGTTTTTTCATATTCAGAAAGGAATTTAGGTTGCCGTAGTGAAAGACGTGGTGTCGGTTCTGTAACAGGTGAAGGTTCTCGTGTATGAGTAGTGAAGGGTGATGGGGGTGGCATGAAAAGAAATAAATTAATAATAATAATAATAATAATAATAATAATAATAATATTAATAAGATAAGGTGAGAATAAAGAAAATAAAAATAAAAATATTTCTCTAATGTTTTAATATCAAAGTATGTGACTGAACTCCTTCTACTTAAAGACTTTTTTCCCCCTCTCCACCCTTCCTTTTTTTTTTTTTTTTTTTTTTTTTAAGGGTAGCTAATAGAGCGAGAAATGAGTAGTCCCAAGATTATTATTTTTGAGGAAAGATGAAGGTTAAAACAAAAAAAAGATAAAATAAAATAAAATAAGAAAGTAAAAAATACGGGGAAAAAAAAAAAAACATGCAATAATAATAGTATTAGGAAACAAACAAATTAAGAATTATAAGAAAATAACAAATTTAAAAATAGAAATCATATATATAAATATATATTTCTTCTGTCCTTTTTTTCTTTACACAATACAGAAAAGAAAAAGGACGGAAAAAAAAAAAAAAATAGCACAAACATGATTGATGATGATGAAGATGAAAAGGGGTAAAGAAAATATATATATATAATAAAACAGCCCAGTAAAAGTAGTACAGAACTTGTAGAACTGGTGGAGAAACGCACACAGAAATTACAATATCAAGTTCAATTTAAAAAAAAAAAGCCCCATATATCCAGAAGGTACTCCACACATAGTGATTTATTTATTTTTTTCTTTTCTTTTGTTTTATTTTTTAAACTTTTTCTATCCCACCCATGCAGTTTTCTCATCCCTTCCATTGTCCTTTTTACCCCCCTTGAATCCTCTGTTTTTTTTTTTTTTGTTTTTTGTTTTGTTTTGTTTTCACACTTTTTCGTTGTTGTTGTTGTTTTTTTTTTTTTTTTTTTTTTTAATGTCAGGAACGTTGGACGCTCGCTTCATGCCAACAGGGTAACTCTGTAGAGACCAAGATTCCCTTTCCACTCTTTTTCCTAAATTCAATGCAAAATAACACAGCATAAACTACCCTTTTAAGAGAAATAGGAGGAAACCACGTTAGATGTAGACAGTAAATAGGTTTGTTTTTTTTTTTTTTTTTCACACAACTCTTCGACCAAATAGTTATATGTAAACGATTTTTTTTTTTTTTTTTAATCTTACATTACTGTACAGCACTTCGTTGTTGATCGTTTTCCTGGTCTCATTAAATTTTCAGAACCCTCTGGCTCTTTTGTAGATGACACTAGATTAACTTGTGGCGCTGAGCCTTCTTCACTCTTTTTACGAGAAACATGAGATACATCTTGTGAGCCACATTTATAAGATGGCCCTATAGGTTCAAGACTATTAATTTCTGGAACTACTACATTTTTCATTCCAATAGAGGTAGGATCTGTTTTTTGTATTCTTTTTTTGTTATTTTGACTATTTTGATTGTATTCTCCAGTAACATTTGTTACTATTGGTGAAAATTCAATATCAGAGTCTGCACTTACTGAAATAATATTTGGATCATTTATTTCCCCTATTTCTGTACGATTTAAAGATAATTTTTGATTTGTTGTACTACTTTGTGGAGAAGAGGATACACTAACCCCAGGTTGAGCTGTTCTACTAGTACTAAGGATAACTAATTCTCCTATAGGTTCTGACATAAGATTTTTAGAAGATTGTTTAACGGATGTATTATTCTTTCCAACTGTAACACGACGTTTTTTTACAATTGGAGTAGTAAAAGCTTGTAAAGATCCCACACCTCCTATAGGTTTTGATGACGATGATACCCCTCCTCCTCCTCCTCCTCCTCCTCCTAATTCTCGTTGTGGTGATGCCTTACGTTTATTATTTGTTATAAAACCACCTTGTTTTCGATTTTGTATCGGACTATGTGGACTATGTACAACTTTTGATCCGGTATGTGATTCACGTTCTTTCTTTACCTTTACCGGTTCATATTGTCCAGGTCTAACAATTCTATAACTACGTGTCCATGATGAAACACTACTTAGATTATCATATGGTGATGATAATTGTCTTTGATATTGATGATGATGTAGTGATTGTACAGGTCTTGCAAGTGGATGTTCCATGTGTCGTCGAGTTATACCTGTGTTAGTACCAGCAGTTATACCACTTCTCTTTGGTGACAGACGTGGACGTTGTGTGAAGGAGGTTTGTGAGGCAGAATCTACCACACGATAAAATCTCTCTTGCTCCATTACACTATTATTATTATTATTACTATTACTATTGAGGCGGCGTGAGGTGGCCCTGTGTCGAGCAGGCCCAGTGGATGCTGCGGGGGCGGCCTCCCCCTGCAGGGAGCGCCAGTACTCCTCACTCCAGTACTCCTCCTCACTCCCGCCCCCCACCCGCTGCTGTAGGACCTCCGCCGCCCCATCAATGCCCTCCCGCTCAGGGGGGCGCAGGTACCCCACACCATCACCCCCGCAGCCCGCCACCACCTCCTTGTAGTTACAGTTGCCCGGGGGCAGCTCCGTGGCGAGGGTGATGGTGGGGGGGAGACTAAAGCGGGCAGGAGAGGCCTCGAAGGGAATTGCCCCCGCCGCGAGGAGCTCAAGGGAGGTGGGGGGCTGATAAATAACACGGGGCTCTGAGAGGCGCAGGCTGCGAAGGTACGGCACCACCGCAAATACATTTGCCTCCGCCGCTATAGTGTTCACCGTCGGGTAATAACACGCGAGCTCCTCCTCATGGTAGCGGTCTGTCCTCATACCTGACGCCCCCAGAGCGCATGCCCCAGTGGGACAGTTACTGGCAAGATTGGAAATCTATAAAATATAAAAGTAGAATCAGTGAAAGAATAGGGTATAGGTACGCCCACAGAACTAAATACAGAGATATACAGAGAGGGAGAAATAACAGATGTACACCTCAGACCTAAAAAGAGGGGAGAAAAAAAAAGGAAAAAGATTTCCTTATTTTATTACAAAATAATATTCGTTTTGCGTGTATGTATTTGTTTTCACCTTTTTTTTTTTTTTTTTTTTTTTGTTGCTTTTGTTTATTTTGATTTTTGGTTTTTGCTTTCTTTTTTTCTTGACTTCAGTTGCCTATCGTTTTTTTTTTTTTTTTTTGTTGTTGTTGTTGTTGTTCTTTGTATAAATTAATATATATAAATATATATATTTGTCTGTATATCTCTGCTTCCACTCGACACTGTGGTGCAGGTTACTATTTTATTTTTGTTAATGTGTTTTTTTTTTTTTTTTTTTTTTTTTTTGAGGGGGAGTAAAAGCCAAACAAAGAAAAAAGTAGTCAAAAAGAAATAAAAAGTAAAATATATAAATAATCCAAAATTAAATTTAAAAACAAAAAAAAAGATTACAACAATTTAGGGGGGAAAAAAAAAGCAAGCACACAAAAATAAAGAGAGAGAGATAGAAAGAATACGTGGAAAGGAAGAAATAGACGTCTGTAACACACACACACAACCATATATATATCTACCATATTTTAGGTATAATAAATAATGATGTGACTTTAAAACTTATACAAAAAGGGTATTGATAGGATAAATAATAATAATAATAATAATAATAATAATAATAAAAGAAAAAATCATGCTAACATTTCCTCTGTACCCATCCACCCCTCCCCAAAAAGAAAAAAAAAAGGGAGTGGGGGGTTACTACCAAGTCTGTGCATTTATTTTTATTTTTATTTTTTTCCTCTCCCTTTTTTCTTAATTATCATCTATTCAACAAAAATAAGTGTATAGTTAACAGTGATTATTACCTCGCAAACAAGTAATCCAAAAAATATTTATATTATTATTTTCTCACTCTGTCGTGGTATTCACATGGACGTTTTCGTCCACATGGTTTTTTACTTCGTTTTAATATCGCCTCACAATATAATGCATCTTGATCTAGTGTAGCTACACTAGGGGCAACTGTAGCTGTAGTACCATGTGGTGGTAAAGTATTCCATGATGCTCCAAGTAAACTTTCATTTGTATCATTTCGCCTTACAGAAGGTGATAGTTCTGGGTGTAATGTACCTCTTTCATCACTTTCTTCTTCTAAAATATTTCTTTCTTCTTCTTTTTCTTGTTGTTGAATATTACGACTTTCATCATGTCGTGAAATTTCTTGTCGAAATTTATCACGAATAATACCCAATGCTGCTACTGGTGTTGGGGTGTAGGCTAACGCACTCATCTCCCGTGAGTGACTCACAGCCGCATTACCCAAAGCATCCAACGGCCGCTCATTATGACGCTGCGAATACATTCGAGCTCTCGTACGTGCAACATCCATCGCAAACTCTTCTTCTTCACTTTTAAGTGGAAATTGTAAAGTTGCTGTTAAAGACTTTGCAAATTTTCCTACTCCTTGTCTTACTTCATTCCTCTTAGTAGTATTCTGATTACATTTATGATAATTGAACTTATGGCCATTTGGCATTAAACTTCTTAAGTGAGAGGCAATAATTTGAATTTGTTGAGCTTCTATTGGTTCTTGAGCTGTAATATGTTCACACATGTCTAATGCCTCAGCATATCGTTGCATAAGTATATAAAAATTCATTAATAATATATCAGATTTATTATTATCAGAAGATCTTCGAAGAACTGATTCTACAATATTTTCTTCATTTGAATTAGGTGTAATAAGTCCACTAAGTAAATTAATATTCTCTGTTTGTAAAGCTGCCCAAGCAAGAGCATGTGTTGCGAGATTTCCCCATAAAGTACCTCTAGAACGTCTATATAATGCTTCTACCATAGAAGAACTTCCACGTTTATAAGCTAAAAAAAGAAGTTTTACTGCAACAGATGCATCTATATTTTCTGAAGTAGTAAAAGAAAGTACACAACCTGTAAATTGAAATACTAATTCATAAGCTCCACTATATGTTAATCCATTAATAATACCTGGAATTAAATCTAATAAAGGTGGACATCCTAATCCATGAGCTGCACGAATTTCTGCAACGTTTAATTTTTTTTCATTTTTTTCATCTTCATCTTCTTCTTCTCCTTGTTCTTGTTCTTCTTCATTTTCTTCATAATAATAATAATAAAAATAATGATGATCTGCCATAAATGCCAATTGAGACCATGTACGTAAACATAATGGAAGACAAAAGTTATCAAGAAATTCTTCACGAGCTACATTAATATCTTTTGGAGCTAAATTACCACATTCTGCAGCATGAAAAGTACAATATAATACAAGAATTACTGTAGCTGGATTCATTATTGTAATTTCTTTTATAATACTTCTTAATGAACTTTGATCAGTACATCTTAAATATGAAAGAATTGCATCAATACACATAATAGATGCAGAATCTTTTGATCCCCATAAATTTAAAGATTCTATCATTGAATTTGGTGTTAAATCAAATATTTGTTCAAATTGATTACGAAGTTCTGCTTGACATTCTGTGGCAGCATTTCTTGCTTTTTCAAGACCCATTGCTTTATAAAGAGGAACATCAAGTCTATCACCAGATGCAGTAAAATAAATAAGTCGAAAAATAGATAATTGAATATAAACTGTATGAAGACGTTTTATTAAATGCATAGATATACTTTGATATGGTAATACTTCTTTATTAAGTTCACGTTCACGATGAAGAGTTGCCACTAAACAATGTTGAAGATTCATTAATTGAGAAAGTGATTTTTCTGTAGAATTTAAATCTGATACTTTAGAAGAAGCAATCTCTAGTTCATGTACCATTAATTCACATTTTTCACGTAATTCTGAAAGTTTATCTGGTACAGCACTTACAACTTGATGACTTAATTGTCTTTTCTGAAAATCTTCAAATACAAGAACACTAGAATTTTGTCGTAATGATATAACACTTAATGGAGATCCTCCCAACTCATTTTGTACAAGTAATTCATATGCACACTGTTTAAAGGAAAACCCGTGAAGATGACCACTCCAAATAAAAACACTACGAGACCAACCCCAATCAATCCTTGAAGATGTTAAAGAATTCTCATTAAGATTTTGACGAGTAAATGCGTTAAAATAAATTTCTGTAGGTGTTTGAAGTGCAATATGAACCCCACATGTACGACCCTCACCCACCATAAATATCTTTGTATTCCCCTCCCACCCATCTGGAAATTGTAATTTTCCATTAGCAACTAATATAGGTGTTACCTCCTCTTCTTTTTCATCATCATCTTCTTTATTATCATTATTATTATTATTATTATCACCTTCCTCATCTTCCTCACCGCCCCCTGAGGCTAGTATTGTACCCTCTCTCCCTGCCTGGGCCTCAAACGAGTACCCGCTGAGAGTACCATCAGAGCAGAGGACCCACAGCAGCGTCCCCCCAGCCGCCCACGCCGCCCCCACCACTGCAGCTGAGGAGGAAACCTGCAGGTGATGCCGGAGGAGGACCTCAGCCTCCCTAGTCTCAGTATTATTATTATTATTATTATTATCCTCCGCTATCAGCTCCAACACCGCCACGCTACCATCATCAAGTAAGACGAGGAGCTCGGCGGGGTGGCGGCCACGCTGTAGGCCCACAAGAGAAGCCTCCGCAAAGTCCCATAGGGGTTGGGCGGCAACACTCTCAGAGGGAGAAATAGAAGAAGAAGAAGAATAACAAGAATAAGAAGAGAAAAAGAGGGTGCCACTATTCACGGAGCCAAACACCGCCACATCTTGAGAGTCAAGGCGAAGGCAGAGAAGTCTTAGGCCCACAATTGATAAAGCATCAGAAGAAGCATCGGGAAAAACTTCTTTGCCCAACTCTCGGACGGCGAGTATACGTGGGCCATTAATAAATAAAATTCGTTCTTTTCGCCCTCGTCCTGTCCCATGACTGACACAACACACCACAACATTAGCACAATTCACAGCAGCGGCTATAATATCTCCAAAATTCTCACTCAAGTTCATATCCCCTAGTACAACACCACTGTTAGAGAAAAGAAGTAGCCGAGATGCATGAATACTGCTACGACGACTCCTACCAGTTACAGCAGCCAGAACTTTACCACCATCAAAGGTACCCCAATCTACAGGAACTGTAGTAACACGTCGTGACTCTGCCATCTAATTGTTTTTCTCTTATTTATTCTGATAGTTTCCTTATCTCACCTTATTTTCAGTTTATATTTCTTTTAAAATCTTTATGTGTGTGTGTTTTTTTTTTTTTTTTTTTTTTTTTTTACCTTCCCTTTGTACCACTCCCTTCTTTAACAGTACAACTTATTTTTTTTTTTTTTTGTCTTTATTGTGAAGGGGGGAGGGAGGGGGAGGGGGCGTAAAGTTAATTTCTAGTGTATATTGATGGTTAAAAGAAATAATTATAATAAAAAAAAAAGACATAACGTAATAAATAAAATAACAAGAACAACACTACTATTAAGCAAATCACACTAAATTAAATAAATTTCAAAAAAAAATAATAATAATAATATTAAAGAAATTAAATAATAAGCAAAATAAAATGAAAAAAAAAGAGATAAAAAGAAGAATTTATAGTGTCTATTCCATCATCATTATTCCTCCACCTTCTTTGTATGAAGGGAAGACCACTTATCAGATAAAAAAAGAAATAGACGACCACACAACATTGCATCTTCCAAAGCATTATGTCGTTGATTCCGTTGCAAAGTATTAATACCAGAAAAATGACAAGCACTTGTTAAATCTGCAGCTTGTTTAGGATAAAGTGAACGAAAAATATTTCTTGTACATGTAAGAGGTGCAATATTATCAAATATTACCTGCCAACCAATTTCTGATAGCCTATGTTGTAAAAAAGGTGCATCAAAATTAGCATTATGAGCAATAATAGGTGGTAAAATAAGAGTACGACCAATATCTTTATTATTATTATTATTATTATTAAGTTGGGCAAGAAATGTTACAAACTGTGGTATAACATCTTCAAGTGGTTGGGCATTTTGTAATACTTCTGTTGAAATTCCATGAATAGCTTCCGCTCGTCGATAACTAAACGATAATCTTTTTTCCCTATTAGTTACTATTTTTCTTTCATTTTGTTCTAATATTTTTGATTCTTTTTCTAAATGAGATTTTGATATTTTTTCAAGGGAATTAGGTCGAATAATTCGGTAAAATGATCTTGCACCCATTACCCATTGTTGTAATACTTCACCATCCCAGCGTAGTTCAACTGCACCAATTGAAACAATATCATCCATCTGTGCGGAAAAACCTGTTGTTTCAATATCAATAGCCACTGCGATGAGAAACGCAGGTGGATTTAAATTTAAAACAGTATGTTGTAATAAAAGTGGTGAAGGATGAAGTGGAGATATAATAGGTCGTATGTATTGAGAGGCATGGGAGATGATAACTCCATCTTTATTTTTACTAATATTATTTTTATTATTCTCTATTTCTTTTTCTTTTGATTCTTGATGTGTTTCACTATTTGATATTGCAAGACGCCATGAAAGTGGTAGGGATTCCACGAGAGAGGTGGTACGTGCAGCTGCACTTTCTGCACGACCCCTCTTTCGTTCTCTTGTAAAAGATGAATCCAGTCTCTTAATACAATATTTATTAAAATATATTTTTTAATATTAATATTTAAACAATTAAAAAAAGAAGAAAGTATATATAGCAGAAGAAAATAATAATAATAATAAATAAAACATATTGGGGTTGCAGAAAAATATAAAAATAAATGAATAAATAATAAGGCAAAAGTCAGATTTTTATGTGGTTTTTTTTTTTTTTTTTTTTTTTTTTTTTTGGGGTATTGGGGTCTTAGCAAAAGAGAAAAAAAAAAAAAAAGAAGAAGACTAAGTCTCCCTTTATATGAGTGTAAGCAAATATATTTGATTGCAGTTATAAAATAAAATTAAAAAATCCTTATATTTATATCTCTCTTTAACACACAAAGCACAGACCTTTTCTTCTTCTTTTGTGATTTAAATCAATTTAAAATAACACACAAAAAAGAGTATGGAAATTTTAATCATAAATAATAATAATAATAATAATTAATAATTTAAAATTTGCTATCTAATTGAATCCAAGATGGAGAAAAACACAATTTCAGTTGTGCTTTAATTTTTATTTCCATCACCCCTCCCTTCTTCGACTTAAGAATATTATCAAACTTTTATGCTTCGAGAATTTTTTTTTTTTTTTTTTTTCCCTTCCCTACTTTCTTCTATCGCTTTCTTTATTTTGCTTTTTTTTTTTTTTTTCTTTTATTCTTTTTTTCATTTTTTTTTTTTTTTTTTTTCTTAAATCCCTTCACCTCCTTTTTCTTTCTTTTCGTTTTAACTTTATTCATTAAAAACCCCTTCCTCCTCAGTAAATAATGAAACTTAGTCTCATATTCAGAGTGAGAATCCCCCTTCACATTTCTCATCCAGCCGGCATCAGCAATGAACAGCAACAGCAGAAATACCATTGCAAAATAATAATAATAATAAGTATGAATTATTCCTTTCCATATATATATATATATATATATATATATTCCCCCCTATTTTCTCCTCTTATAGTATCATCTCCAGTCTTCGCTTCCAGAACTGCGCCTCAAACAGCCTCGCACTCTGCCCACACACCCCTAGTATTGCCATCCACTGCAAAATATTACAACTCGCGAGCAGCAGGCACAGGAGGTCTAATAATACAAACACCAACACCCCAGAGAGTGGGGCCCCCCCGCGTCGCCGCCCAAACCATAATAATAAAAGCAAAGAAATATGTGAGGGCACCACTGGGAGGGCGCACATAACACTCCAGCCTACTTTTAATAATCCATTATAAACTGTGATGCCAGAGGTGTAGGCCTCGTGTAGGAGAGAGGCCCAGAGAACACACACCGCATACAGAAATAGTGGGAAGTAACGGAAATTGCCTCGCCCAAGCTCTGTAAATAAAACTCCATCATCAGTTAATAATAAAAGGAAAAGAGACGTGGCAACATGAAGCCCGGGTTCATTTCCATTCGACCAAATATTAAGAGTTGTTAGGGCGGTAACAGATAAAATGGTGGTGTAATTTAATACAAGACCGAGTTGTTCCAAGGTTTCTTGAGTAAGTGGAACCGCACCAGGTAGTAGTGGTTTTCCACTTAATCTAAATTTTAATACAATAGCAGTAAAAAGACTTGTAATACATGCTACAGATAATAAACGTCTTCTTCCCATTGTATAAATTTCCCATATAAGTAATGGATTACCTGATGCATACTCTCTAACATCTACACGCCCCATAACAATAAGTGTATAAACCATAAAACAAACAGAAATACCATAAACAATCCATCCTTCATTAGAATTTATACTTCTATAATGAGCAATATCAAGTGTTAATAATGAAAAATATACAAATCCACAAACTCCAATAAGTAATAAAATAGTTGGTATAGGTAATAAATACATAGAAAGACCAACAGATAAGCATCCTGTAGTAATAAACCAATAAGTAGCACGAATAATAAAATGTAAAGATGTCATTGGAAGCATTCGTCCAACTACTAAAAGCATCATTCCAGTAATAGAGCAATATCTACTTTTATCTTCATTTATAAAATCATATTCTAAAATATTTTCTCGTTCTGTAATACGTGTTGGTTGTGTAATAAGAAGAATTACCCCCATAGCTAATGTACCTCTTGCCAAAGTTTTCCATTGAAATAAAAAAGTATGTGGAACTGCATGACGAGAAAAAAATGGATAAGTTATAATACTTAAAAAAATAAATGAAGTACCTAAAATAACGTGTATACTATTCTCTTCTGAAAGATGAGTTTGAGTAAGAAATTCAAAAACTGATCTTTGAAAATTTCGTGCTGTACATGCTGTCATTATCAAAGCTCCTATAATAAAAAGAGTTGTAAATAGTTTAGCAGAATTATTTTTCATTTGTTTACCTTTTTCTAATTCAAATAATACTATAACATAACCTACAAAAAGTGCTGCCCACCATACTAAAGTAATTTCTATTGCATGAAAATTAATTCTATTATTATCATTTGAATCTGAAATATAATATGATCCCATAACTTCTACTAAAAAAGTAAATATTTTAGCTATATATGATGCTGCAATAAGAGATGCACCTGATATATTTAAAGTTTCATTTTTATATAATTTTGATGCTAATAATACTCCAACTATAGTTGTAAATATTATAAGTATTGCAGGATAAACATTTTCTTCTTTTTGAGAATATAATACATGTTCTACCCAAGCAACTTGTAAAGATTGTGCGAAAAGAGCTAAAAGTAATGGAAATTTATTAGTTGAAAATGATACTGTAAATGCTATACAACCTAAAACATAACACCATAATACACTCATAGCTACAAGAGGTGTTGGAATTGTAACAGATTCTCCTAATACATGTAATTCAATAACAATAAATGAAAACATACGAAACATCCACCACATTAATAAAAGGCTTGAGAAAACAGTAAATGATACCATTGGACCAGTATTAACACGATCCATTAAGAAAAAATTTAAAGATGTTACACATAATACTAATAAAATAATAAAAGCTACTGGCATTCCTGCAGAAACTGCTATAAAAACACAAGAAGAAATTGCTGTTAAAACTCCTTTAATACGTATTATTATATAATGATCAGAAAGTGTATTTTCTCCTTTTTTATCTGCATCTAAAAGTATTTTAATTTGATAACTAGCAAAAATACCAGTATATATACCAAATGCCAAAAATAATGCATCAAAAGGTGGTGCAAATGCATTAAAAAGAAATCTGTAACGTGAATGAAGAAGACGGTAAATAAACCAATGAATACCTATTAATACACTTATAATAAGAAAAGGTTTACGGTATTTACTAACTACATCATGTACTCCTAAAGGATCACATTCAATTCGTTCTTCTAATGTTTCTTTTTCAGGTAATAAAAACCATAAACTACGTTTTGGATCCCAACAAAGATAAGCTACTGCTCCACAAAGCATACCAATAGTATTAAGAGAATTTGGTAACCAATTATCAATCCAATTAGTTTGAAATGAAATATATAATAAAGCAGGAAGTAGTAATAAAAGTAATGTAAAAGCCATTGATTCAACTCTTTCATTAATTCGAAGTGGTACAACTTCTTCTGTTTCTTCATTATTATTAGTATTATTATCTTTAGGTGCTTCTTCTCTATCTTGTTTTGAACGAATAAATTCACGTCGTTGTACAACAAAGCTACTTTCCAGTGGTTTATAAAAATAATGATGTAAAATACACATTCCAAGTAAAAACCATGCAGGTGAATGTCGTGAACCTACAAAAGCAGTTATAGTAGATAATAAAGAAGGTAATGTTAAAAGTGGAGTTACTCCAAGTGCACATCTTTCCATTAAACTAATAAGTTCTGGATAAGAAATTTGTAACCAATGAAAATGTAAAAAAGTTGACATTGCCGCCATAAGTAAAAGTCCAAGTACACTTAATATCATACTTAAAGGTCCTATACTTGAAATTGATGCATGTAAATTAGATAAAAAAAGTGATATACCAAAAAATCCAGTAGTTCCAATAATAGCTACAATAGTTCCTCTACGATATCCTGCAAAATCGGCCACATAAATTACAATACATCCTGTTAATAAAACTGTTAAAGCTAATGGAGACATTAAAGGAATAGCTCCAAATAAACCCAATGATAATAAAAGTGTTAAACGCCAAACATATTTAGGTGGTCCTGTTATAAATTCTAATGACCCTTCCTCACCTGTTTGTCCAATTAATCCTTCCATTATATCTCCTCTTATTTTTGTTGTTTGTGAAGTTTGTTTTGCCATCTCACGACGTGCCTGCTCATGTACCCAATGCTCTGCTGTCATTTGAATTGCCTCATTTGCATATTCTTCACGCTTTGTATGGGGATCTTGCATAAATAGTGGAGTTGTTGTTGTAATGTTTGTTGTTGTTGCTGTTGTTGTTGTTGATGATAATGGGTCTGTTACCCAAGAAGGTTTTTGTCCACTAGTTAAATGTGAATATTGATGCTGAGGAAGTTCACCTTGTATGTTGCTATTATTATTATTATTATTATTATTATTATTATTATTATTATTACCAACTGGTATTGGAAACTTTGGAAATGCAGGGGGGGCTCCTCCAGAAGTATCACCAGGTCTCATATTGTGCTATAAAAAAAAAAAATAAATATTCAGTAATAAAAGAAACAAAAAGAAAAAATAGGAGAAAAGGCAACACAAGATACAACCTTTTCCTTTCTCTCTTTGTGTTGTTAATATTCGTTACAGCTAGCGTCTCCAGTAAAATAAAAATCCCTTTAAACAAAGAAGCAAACCTCACTTTTTTTTTGTTTTTGTTTTTGTTTTTTGTAATCGAAAAATGATGATTTGCCTTTTATTTATTTTGTTCTTCTTCGAAAGAATTAATGATAATTTTAGTATTAACTATTCAAAGAATTAAGAAAAAAAAAAAAGGAGTAAACAAATAAAATGGAAAACAACATATAGAGAATCAATTAGGTTATAATGTTAAGATTAATAATAATAGCAATAGCAGTAATTATATGAGGAAGAAAAAATATATATATTATAGAGAGATAGAGAGGAATGATTAACCGCTTTTTTTAGTTTGTTTTTTCTTTGTTTTGTTTTTTTTTTTGGATAGCGTTATTAATGTTGTCATATTTTCTTCTTCTAGTCATTTTCACCTCCTTTTCTTTCTTTCTTTTTTTTTTTTTTCATTTACTCGATTTCTGTGTTGTTGTTTTGTTTCTTTTTTTTTTTTTTTCTTTTCCTTTTAGTACACGCATAGATATATATTCATTTATCTCTTTCTAAATATTTCATTGTATGTAGGTAAAGGGGAAGAAAATAAAAAAAAAAAAAATTATTATTATTATTACCATTATTCTATTTCTTCTTCTTGCTGTTTCCCTCCACTGTTACCATTACGCTCTCGTCGCCATTCCCGTAATCGTTGTAATTTTTGAATAGCATTAATATCTTCAATAGCAAAAGAAACCATTAATCGTCTATTATCACCAAAAATAGTTGGATTATTATTTACAGCTCTTAAGGCATGTAATGCTATCTGGTGATTTACAAATTCAATAAAAGCATATCCCTTTGAGGTTCCTGCAGAATCTTTTACCAATTTAATATTTTTAATTGGACCATACTTACCCCATTTTTTCTTATCCTTATATTCCTTATGTTCTTTAAGGAATTCTCGTACACGTGTGGCAAAAATAGTTCGTAATTCCTTTTCTGACATAGTTCGTGGTAAATTTCGTATATTTAATCGTGTTGTACTCACAAACATATTACTATTTCGTAATTGACTCTTACGAGCTTCATAATCGGCTTGAATCATTTCAAGATATCTCGGGTGTAGCCCACGTGCGGCTGGAGTATCTGGTAATATAAGTCCTTCTTGTAAAAGATATAAATGTCTCGGGTCATCGGCCGCCACTTTCGTTCGTTTCTTTTTCTTTACTAATGAAGCTACCGCCTCATGGGAGTCAGTGCGTGACAGCACACGATGTACTGTAAATCGAGTTTCACGAATTGTTAAAAATGGATCTCGCGCCACAAAAGCATCCGTGCGTAATTTAAATTTCAGACGTTTTGCTTTACAATGTGAAAGTTCTTCTGTTTTATTTTTCCAATCCGCGCGATCTGTGGCGGAGAGTTCGCGGGCATTCTGTTGGGCGTGCTCGAGTATTTTATCTGCTAATTCTGCAGAGGAGCAATGCACAAAGCCGGTGCCGGTTAAAGATTTACTTAATTTATTGCGAACTAATAATACACGTCGAATTTTACCAAAACGGGATTCAAAGAATTGTGTTAACTCCTCCTCACTGGTATCGAGTGGGAGGCGTTTGAGAAATAATTGTGTTTCAAGTGGGTCACGTTTATTCATGCGTTCTTGCTTTTCCTCATCCACATCACTTTGTACTTCAGCATCATCTTCAGTTTCTTTATTTTCTTCATTATTAATATCATCTGCATCACGGGATCGTTTTTTTCTACCAAAAGGTTCTTTCTTTTTCTTACTTTTAGGATCAATATATACTTTTGCTATGGCCTCCTTCCAGTTTGGTTTCTTTTTTGCTAATTTCACCTGAATCTTTTTACGAATGCGTTGTTGTGCTTTTTTCTTTCGAAGGGCTGACGGTGTTGGCTTCCGCTTCACAGTCCCCTTCGCCATTTCTACAAATTTAAAACTAAAAAATATAAATAAATAATTAATAGGAAAAAAAAAGAAGGAGGAATTAAAAAAAATACATAAAAAAAAAAAAAAAAATTATAAAAGGAAAGAAAAGAAAAATAAACTATCGTATCTTGTTTAATTATTTCACATACACAGAAAAAACAAAAAAAAAAAATCATAATATATATAAATATATAAAAGAAAGAAGGAAGAAAGGGGTGGTGGTGGTGAAGTAATGTCAAAAAAAAAAAATTTGATAGAATTACTGTAAAAATAAAATTCTCTCATTACAGCAAAAAGATACCTATATATTTATATTTATTTATAAATATATACTTATATATAGTTATCTATATAATATAGAAAAAAAAAAGAAGTTTCTGTGTATTGGCTTGCTTTTTTTCTTTTTTTTTTTTTATATTTCACCAATTACATTTATTACTTAGGGTTCAGATCATATTTCTCTTCCTTTTCTTTTTTTTTTTTTTCCCCTCCTTTTTTTAATTTCTTCTTGTGTAACAGTGTATATCTAAAGATTTATTACATTTCTGCTAAACGAGAAAGTTTTTGAATACGATTAAGTAATAAATCACCATTTTTAACAATACGATGATAATCAAAATTTGTAGTATCACCTCTGTATGTTGCAATACTATCTGAAACACGATCCATTTTACATGCAATACGTTCATTTGAAATAAGAGTTCCTAACATACTATCTAAAACAGGTGGAGGAATACCAAATGCGGCACTCATTGATTTTAAAGTAACACTGCTATATGAATCAAGGAATTGTGTAAATACAAGTACACGTACTTCACGAAAGAAGTAATTTACATGCTCAGAAAGGTATACAATATCTCGAAGATGATGACATACCGTGTCAAGTGCAGGAAAAACTTCCTTATATCGACAATTATAAATAGCAGTAATAAGATGAAATATATCTTTAATATTTGCACTTCGTACCTCTGGACTATCCAAAATTTTTTTCTTTAAATCTGAACGACTTAACACCGTAAGACTGGCCACCACTGTAATAAATATAAATTCATTAAAATCCATTAACTCACTGGCTGCAAAGGTAGAAATAGAATCCAGTAAAAGCTCCGACCCACGTTTAAAATCACGAATAAACACGTGATAAATTCCTTCATACACTTTAAGTCTGTTTCGACGCTCCCAGTCTCCTTCCTTCATTAATCGATGGGCGTCGTGAATCCCATTCGCGGCCACCTCATTATCAGAAAATGCAATTCCAAGTAAAATACGTTGAAAGCATAGATCTAATTTAGGCCCCGCCGCCAACGTTTTCCCAGAGCACTCCATATTAAATTTTAAACACTCCTGCAGGTCTCCAATGCGGGCGAAGTGATAACACTTTGCCAATAACCCCTCACGTACTTCAACATCCCCGAGATTCTCTTGTGCGTCCTTAATACGAGCGTTTAATTCTTCTAATTTTTTTGCATTTAAAACATCCATTTCTTTAAGTTTTGCTTCATCAATGCCCCAGGCAAAGGATTCACATACGAAGCGAAGATATGGTCCCATATTATGATCATAAACTTCTTTTAGAATTGATGCCTTTGCCTCCTCACGCTTGGCGGCATCTGCGTACTGTGAAGTGTAAATGTGTCGGTGGTGTAATAAAGAAATTAGTGGATCTTTTGGTACTGGTTTCTCAACTGCAAACTCCTCTTCTTCATTATCTTTTTTAGATGAAGATTGCGGTGGAAGTGGAGGTGGCATATATGGATTTTATTTTTATTTTTTTGCAATTGTTGATGTACTTCTTATTACTTTTTTTTCTTTATCCTCTTCTTTTTTTTTTTTTTTTTGGGGGGGGATTTGTTGTTTGGTTTTTATTCCTTTGATGATGTATAGGGGGGTAGGTATTATAATTGGGTAACTTATAAATAAATAGATAATCTATTTTAAAAAAAAAATCAAATAAACAGGAAAATAAAATAAAATATTTTAGGATTTAAAGATTCATAAGCATATATATATATATATATATATATATATATAGAAGTGGGGGTACAAAAATAAAAATAAATAATAATAAAACAAGAAAATAAGATGATATCCAGTGTAAAATAAAATACCGAGAAAGGAAAAAAAGAAAGAAAGAAAGAAAGAAAAAATTCACGATAAAAAAAAAATATATATATATATTTTTTTTTTTAAGGTCTGAAGAATCAGAAAGAAAATAAGACACGAAATAAAAAAAAAAAAAGAGGAGTTTACTATTTATATAGATATATAGATAGTTAAAAAAAAAAAAAAAAAAAAAAAAAACTTTTTCTATGACTATCATCTGAATATACTATATTATTTCACTTTATTTACCATTAAATTATTACAGAGAAAAAAAAAACAAAAAAATTGTGTGTGTTTTTCACTTAATAATATTGGCAATTCTTCAAAATAGAATCAGTCTGTGCGTCTAGAATAGCCCATGAGTCATGAAGTTCTTGTAAATTTTCTGCCACATTTTTATTATTAATATCATTGTCATCATTATTATTATCATCACTTGCAACATCATCCTCTGTATTTTCATAATCTTCTTCATCATCATAATAATCATCATTATCAACATAATAATTCTTATTATTATTATTATTAACGTCATAATAATACGAGTTATTCACACTACTATAAGAAATACTTTGAGGTCGATATGAATGAGTCTTATATGTTAAACGTCTTGAGACAGGAGAAGATGAAATACTCTTCGTATATTGTGCAATACTTCGCCGTGATGGTCTTGGTGCACTTAATAAAGTAATTTTAGAAAGTGGTTGTTGAAGTGCTTCAATAAACTCTGAATCTTGCAAGGCAGACTGAGAACGTAATAATTCCAACTCTGTATACATGCGTGCCTCTGCATTCGCTACAAGTGTATTGGTATCGACCACTCGTGTTTTCCAAATAGAGTTAATACCTGGTGATGAATTATTATTATTATTATTATTATTATTATTATTAATATTATGTAATTGTGGTTGAAAACGACATTCTTCTTTTAATTTTTGAGTTAAACTCTCTTGGGTGCGGCGGAGGTGGCGGCGGCGCTCCTCCTCCCACCCCTCGGAGCGTGCTAACATACGTCCCATACACACTTCTGAAGATTTCATAACTGGAGTAAAGAGAGAATTTAAAGAATTTAAAGAATTTGGAGAATTTGATTTTGATTTTGATTGCCTAGGCAGGGGACGTTCATATATTGGTTGCCAAGACTTACGTGAAGTAATTTTACGAGTTTGGGCGTTAATTTGTGGATGAAATGTTTCCTCCGCACTTCTAGTACTACGTAAATTAGTAATATGTTTTTTATGATTACTTTGATCTAATAAATTTGCCACAACTTCATCTGGTGATCGTTGATGATGTAATTGTCGTCCCTCATTTCTTTCACGTTGATAACGAAGATATCGAGTAAGAATATACTCTTGATGTTCTTTTCGTAGTAATTCTGTAACTTCTCTTTGTTCTTCTTGTGTTAATTCGGTAAAATTAACACGAGTACCATTTTTCATAACAGTTGGAAGTGCATTTGGTTCAAATAGTGGTTGACCTGTATTTTTTTCATATAATTTTTCTTTTTCTATTTCAATATAATAACGACGTAATTTTTCAAGTTTTTCTTTTCGTTTTTCTTTATCTGTTTCAACACGTTGAAGATATGCATTAATTAAACTTTTCGTACTTGTATCACTTTGTTCACTTTGTTGTGTTGTTTCCATTATCTTTTCATTACTTTTTCGTTGCAACCATTCAAGTTTTTCACCTATTGTTTCACTAATAACTGGATGAAATGAAGGTGTTTCTAAAGCATCTTTACAATTATTATCATAATTATTATTACTTTGTCCAGTGAAACCTTTTACTTCTATTTTCCCCTTTCCTGATACTGCATTACTTGAATTTAAAAAATTATCATTAAAACTTTTATGTGGACCCTTTGGTTCCCACAACACATCCCGTTTCTTCCCTTTTCTCTTAAAAGCTTCTAAAAATTTTTGACTCTTTTCACTCATTTTCCATTGTGTCATAATTTCATCTTCGCCTCTATTAATTCTATCTTGTGCTGCTTTCTTTTGTAAACGCACCGCCGATGCTTTCTTCCATTCTACACATTTTTCCATAAAAGTTTCTAATCCTTTAGGTGCCAGTTCTTTTGCAGATTGTGAAATTTCTGGTTTAAATGTACATTCTTTTACTTCTTCTGCTTCCATTGCTTTCTTTTGTTCCTCACGCCATTTTATGTGTTCTTGTTTTTTCTTTATACCTTCTTCATATAATAATTCCCCTCGAAGACGTGGGGGTTCTGGTTCGGATAAAATTTCTAACATGTGAAGTAAATTTGAAGTTGACTTTATATGTGTTTCAGCAATGGCGGCGTAATATAAAAGAGTTAAAGCGGGTGGAAGTTGTAATATATCAACTTGTTGATCATTAAATACGGTAACCTCCTCTGATATTGTAACACGTTTATTTGCTTTAGAATGTAAACTTTCACTAATATTATCAGAGGAATTATTATTAATATTATTATTACTATTATTATAAGGATTAAGTACTTCAATTATTTCAGCTGCAGAATGGGTGGTATCAAGTATAATACGATGTACATCACGGAGAAGAGTTTCATCACTAATAATGATTACTGGAGGAGATACCTCGCCTTGCATATTTTTTTTTTTTTTTTTTACTTAAGCTTTACAAAAAAAAAAAAAAGAAAAAAAGAAAGAGTGTTTAATTAAGAAATATATATATATATATATATTTATTTATTTAGAAATAGTTTAAATGAAAAACAAAAAAAAAAAAGATTTTCAAGCTTTTAGAACTTTTTAATCTCACTCAAAAGCAGTTAAACCTTTATAAAATGTTATATAACTTCATTTAATCGTTTTTTTTTATTATTTTTTTTTTTCTTGTTCTAGTTCATTCCGGAAGAGTGACTTTTTCTTATTTTTCATTATTGTAGATTCAACTGCTCTTGATGTACTTTTTATATCATGTTCTATCACTTCACCAAGAACACGAGAAGTACTAGAAGACTCTTGTAAAGTATTTTCTAATATCATCTTTTTACTAGTAACTAATCCTTCAGATTGAACAATATCTACAACATCATTAAAAGTGACGTGAGGTTTTGATAAAATTATATTTTTATCATCTTTTAATTCCTTTTCTTTTCTTTCATTATTTAATGTAATAATATTAGAAGAATTAATATTACTACTATCATTTTTACCAATATCTCCTGGTGTTTTAAATACGGGTGTTGATTTTACTACAGATATATGATAATTTTCTTCTTTAAAATCATTTTCAGATTCTTTATTTAATTTTTTTTCTGAAATTTCTTTTACTTTTGTAGATGACGATTGTGATTTTTGTAATTCTTTTTTTTTTGCAAGTTCCTCCCGTACTCGCTTCTCTTTCTTAGCGATAAGTCTCTCCGTCATAATACGTTCTACTAATTCATCATCCTCAATTTTATCTCCTAATTCTTCTTCAATTTGTATAAGTTCATCCTCTGTTAGTTGATCTAATTCATCAATAACGGCTAAATCTTGATTTTCTAATCCCAACTCTAATGGAACCTCCTCCTCCTTAATTGTTGAAGAAACCATACAAGAATTAGAATTCACATTTTTAGAACAAGAGACAGAATTTATAATATTACAGGGTTTTAATTCACCAGTATTATTATTATTATTATTATTATTATTATTATTATTATTATTATTAAAATCATGAAAAGCTTTCGTTTTTAGAGCCTCCACCTCCGTCATCGCCGCCTCCGCATTTGGTATTTCTGCTAAAAATAATTCCTGCCGTTGCTCTAATGCTTTTGCCTCCACTTCTAGTGATATTTTCTCGCGATTTAGAAATTCTAAACGTCTATTAACAATTTCACAAGATTGCTTTGCACTCCGCTCTGCAAACCAGCTATCTCCTAGAAGCACGAGAATATTATTAGTGTAACTTATATTTGCCTCAAAGTATGCCATTCCCCCTGCAACAGGAGCTAGAATAGGAATTCGAGATTTATCTGTTATTCGTTGAAGAATTTCATGTAGTTTGGTGTATTCTTGTATTTTGTGTTGGTTATCAGTTAATTGTTGTGTATTTCGATTAATGAGGTAGTGAAAAAGCTCTGCTCCAGTTAGGACTTCTCCTTCTTCGGTATCCATCACATCTGTCATTTCATTCATCTATTAACTTACTAAAATAGCCTTATTTATAAATATAAGGAGAAAAAAAAAAAAGGGAAATGAAGAAATAAATCTTATAAAATAAAAAAAAAAAAAAAACCGCAAAATAAATTTAAAAAAGTGTAACAAAATTCCTTCTGAAGTATCAATCTAATAAATGTAGACAAATAAAATATGAATTTTATATATATATATATATATATTAGTGCAAGTCAAAGATATTATTATTTAATTTTATTTATTTACATTATTTAAAGGATAATTTTCCCTTCCACCTCTCCCTCTTTTTTTTTTTTTTTTTAATTTAATAACTATACTATTATTCAAATTAATTTTATTCTTATTCTTTTTTTTCTTTTTTTATCTTTTTCTATACTGTATATTTTATCTATTTTAGACTCCTTTAGATGCAGTAACTAATGTATCCATTCGTAATTTCTCAGCAATACGATTATAGTCATCTTGAAGATCATCATCATAGGGTGTAATTCGCACAGCTTGTTCTAATAAATGTAATGCTTTTCGGTATTCCTTTAATCCACACTGAGCTGCAGCCCCACGTACACAAGCTTTTAATATTGCATACACATGTTCACTCTTTTCTCCTACTCTTCTAGCTGCAGCATTTCTTTTACGTACTAATTCATCTTTCTGATTACTTCCCTTATTATTATCATTATTATTTTCTTCTTCTTTTTCTTCATCATCATCATCATCATCATCATCATCATCACTATCTACTAAATTTGTAGAAAGAGCACCAGGACAACTTAAAGCTTCAGCAACTTCTTGACAAAAATTCAAAACTTGAGTTGTTTCTTCTAATGCTTCTTTAAAAAGACCTTGTTGAAGTAAAGCTGCACTTAAATTATTTCGAGCTTTTACTTCATATGGATTTTCTTTTAATATTTCACGGTATAATATAGTAGCATCAGAATAATTTCCTTGATAATAAAGAGAAGAAGCTTCTTGCATTTTAGTAGCTAATGGATCTTTTACTTCAATTAAACCATGTTCTTTCATATATGATTCAACAAGTTTATAATCTTCTAAAATATCCTTATCTTCATTAGGATTACAATAAGCAGATGCCATTCTTAAATCTTCTATACCTCTTTCAAAACAATTACCCCAACAATATGCTGCTCCACGTCTACTATGAAGTTTCATCATTAGATATCTATAACGTTCTTGTGTCATTTCACTAGCAGGAGTATTTGATAACATTGTTAACGCTAATGTACAATCTTCTATAGCTCTTTTATATTCAAATAAATTAATAAAACACGCGGCACGATTTGATACACAAATAAGAAAAGTACCATCACGTTTAATAGATTCTGTATAAGCATCTGCTGCAGCTTTCCATTCACGATGTTGATAATGTTTATCCGCCCGTTCTTTCCAAAACATTGGACTATCTTCAATTCGTGTTGGTTTATATCGACTTCTACGATAGTATTCCTCCTCCCCACGTGATCGTGTAGGAATTGCAGCAAGTTTTGGTGTAAATTCTATAGGAAAAATAACGGTATCTACATGACGCACAGATGGAGTAATTTCTTTATTCGATTGTAATATATTTGGTACCGTAATATCACTAGGACAACTTGGAATAGTATTATTATTTTTATTATTCCTAGTTTCTCCTATATCATCTTCTTCTTTATTATTTTCTTTTTCTTTATTTTCTAGTTTTTGTGCATCCTCCCAGGAATATAACTCCGCCTCTGCCGCATCTCTTTCTTCTTTAAATCTTCCTTCAATAAGTCGACGTTGTGCCTTTTCCACCTCCCACTGCTCCGCCGTCATGCGTTTTTTCTCTTCCTCTCTTTTCCCTACTCTTTCTTGTAATATTTTATTATAATTTTCCTCCGCCCGCCGCATAGCCCCCTCACGTCTGCTGCGAATTTCTTCTATTTTACATGTTTCATAATTAATACAAAGTTGTGACCAGTGTATTATTTCCTGCTTCTTTAGTCGTAATCGTAAGGAGGAGTTATCCTCTGGGTCCATCCAGTGGGAGGATTTAATAATATCAATAGGATGTAATAAATCAAGGGTTAAAAGATAAGTTGGGGCCGCATTCACTTTTACAAATACATCTGAAATAAAGACATCAATGGAATCTTTTTTAAATCCTTTAATCGTTACACGAAGGAGAATTTCTTCATTGGTTTGCTCCCACTCATACACTGGCTTTACAGGCATTATAAAGGATAGTAGTAAAAGAAAACAAAAAAAAAAGAAAGAAAGAGTAAAATTTAACTAAATAAAAGAGAGAAATTTTATTTATTTATATTTCTATTTTATTTTTTTATTTTTTTCGTAGAGTAATGAAAAGGCAAGATTTAGATCTAGCGTTGAATATTTCTTACCTTCACTCTAATTAAGTTACTTCTTATATCTATCTATCTTTTTTTAACTAAAACAGAAAAAAAAAAAAAGAGAAAGTTCAAAGAGAAGAGAAAAAGAAAAATAATAAAGCAAACCATTAGAAAAAGATCACACTACTGTGTGTTTATTTTTTTTTTTTTATTTTTTTTTTTTTTTCTTTGTTTAATGATAAAAAAAAAAGGGGAAAAAAATTGTATTTATTCATTTTTATTTTCATAAACATATATATATTTTTAAACCCCTCCATATTTCGTCATCTTTAAAACAGAAAGGTTAAAAACCCTGTACTCTTTTCTTTCATATTTCGTTTTATTTTTATTTTTTTCACCTCTTTTCTCTTTTCTTTCCCCCCTAGAGAAAATTCATAAATTTGTGTAAACTTTTATTTTGATTTTTTTTTTTTTTTTTATGAATTATTTTCTTTCAAGAAAATAGAAAACAAATAAAAAAAAAAAGAAAGTTTCAGGGAGCAGGTGGCATCTTGTGATACCCTTCTCACCTTTGCATTTCATGCTTTCTAACTACAGGAGTAAGCTCAATTCAAGGATATGACGAATAGATCAATAATAATAGTAATAATAATAATAATAGTAAAGAAAAAAAAAAGAACTTTAGCAAAGAAACACTCAAACTAACTAACTAGAAAATTCAATAGCAATATTAAAATAAAAAAACACTCATATATAGAAAGAAAGACAAAAAAAAAAAGCAAAAACTCGCACTCACCAATAAGAAAGAAAAATATAATTTAAGAGAAAGCACAGCAATAAAAATAAAAAAAAAAAAAAAAACAGCAGTAATAAAAATACTAATAGTAGTTATAGTTGTAGCAAGAACAAAAAAATCGCAAATCCACTACGTAGAGCAAAACCCCATATAAGAATATTAATGAGAAAAAAAAAAAAAATGAATTAAATTTTTTTTAAACAGAAAGAACGAAAAGAATTGCCGTACTAACTACATTCAATACCCTCTCCTCCTTTTCCTCCTCCTACTAATAATAATCTCTCTCTCTCTCTTTTGTCGTTGTTTTAAGTTCTAAGTTTTCCTTCTTAATTCCATTATTCCTTCCACACACACACACACACACACACACACATATATATATACTATCTCCATTACTATCTATTTCGACGTTCTTTAATACGCTTCACCGATGTCCTCGCCCCCCGCATCCACGCATATAATCTTGGCACCGCCACTCGCCTGAACACCTCCGCCGTGTCTTGAAAACTCTCAATTAAATTGTACGGAATATTCCCCGCCGCATTCATCCACCCCGAGGCTGTCGTGAGGCGCAGGGCGTACCACTCCTCCGGGAGCACCACAAAGAATGGGGGCAAGTTATCCCCGAGGGTTCGCTCCAGTGGATTAGGGCAGTTTGAAAGTAACGCAGAAAATAAAGAAGAGTCCGCTGGGGCGCGGCCGTCCCGCTCGTAGCGGCCCAGCGGCGCTGCTGGGGAGGTGATGACACGTTTTTGATACTCGCAGCATATATTATAGCAATCCTGACACAGGCGGTCCCACTGCGGGGGTGACAAGGAGTTATTATTATTATTATTATTACTATTATTATTACTATTATTATTACTATTAATATTAGAATTATTATTATTAATAAAGGTCCTACCAGGGAGGATACCGGCGTGGGAGGAGCAGCGGTGACAAAAGATGAGGCCGCAGCGGCGGCAGTGGTGGCGCGTTACTAAAAAATTAAAAAGACGATGACAACTATGACAAGACTGGGTGGCCTCATTACGAAGCCAATTTTGTTGGCGGTAGGGATCTTTAGCATGGGCCGCCATGGCCTCACGTTCTAAATCTTTTAAACATTTCATTAATCGTAAACAATCGTGTAAAAGTTTCTCTTGTCGTTGTATAATTACACAAAGATTGCGATCACGTTCAATTCCAGTTTCTAAAACTGAATTTAATATATTATCAGTAAATTTTTCTTCAATTTCATTTACTACTCGATTAGCAAGAAGTGTCATACGAATTTGATCTCGAATATAATTTACTCTCTTTTTTTCAATTATAGATTCTTTTATAGATTCTTTCTTTTTATTTTGAGATGAATTTGGTACACGACGAGAAAAATTTTTCTCACTTTCATATTTTTTAGATATACTGAAATTTGGTGCAGTAAAGACAGGTGTAGAGTGCTTTTGTTCAGCTAATGTTCTTCCAATTCCTGTACCTGATGGCCATGCCTCTTCATCATAACTTAATTCCACCACATTACCACCAAAAAACATACTTTTAGCATCTGGTTTACTAGAATCTACACCTACATCTTCTATATAATCTTCATGTGGTGGAGAATTATTTAAACTTGCCGTCTCAGATTCTTTGTCTGAAGTTTCACTAGAATTATTTTGAAAATCAAACTCATCAGGCTGAAGTGCATTAAATTTTTTATTGAGTTCTATAACCTCATTTTCTGTTAAATTTTTAACTGCTTCATTCACTTCTTCATCAGTTACAGAAGGCAGAGGACGACGACCTACTCCGTAAATCAAATTATTCACACCTCTTAATGTAAAATCACTTACATTAGATCTTTCAATATTATTATTATTATTATTATTATTATTATTAATAAGTTCTTTACGCGTTTTTTGCAGTAGATCATTTAATTCCTTTTTTTGTAATTCTTCGTAGCTTTTAGAAAATAAAACTTTCTTTTGACGTCGCATAGAATCCAGTGAACCTTCCGAATTACTATCACACACTTCTCGCAATAGCGCAGCAACTAATTTCTGAAGTTCATCAAATGTATTAATTTCACTTGTGTCATAATAATCCTCCTGTACAAACTCTTCTATAGACTCATCTGTAGATGACGAAGATGACATTAAACAAAAAAAAAAAACAAAAAAAAAACTTGTCTTTTTTTTTCTTTTTTTTTGAAAAGAAAGAGTGGGAAGGAGACAGAGGGGGAGGAGGAAGAAAAAACCTTCCCTTGCAAATAAAAAATTATAAAATATATGCTCTACTCCTCCCTTATTATTGTTATTATTTAATTTATTTTTTCCTTTCATATCAAAAAAAAAAATAATAATGAAATAGAGTGAACAAAAAAAAAATAATAATAATAATAATAATAACCATAAAATATTCAAATAAATTTAGATCATATGAAAATAAAGAATATATATATTTATAATTAAAAGAAGGAAAAACACACTTGTGTAGTTGTTTTTTTTTTTTTTTTTCTCCCGTTCTCTTATTATTATTATTTTTTCTTCTTTTCTTTTCTTTTCTTTCCGTTTCTTTGTTGCTGTTTTTTTCTTTTTTTTTTTTCCGTTTGCTCTTCTTTTACCTTTTCTCTATGGAATTAAGAATAAGAAGTGGGAGAGTGGGAAGATGGGGGGGACAGAGACTACACACAAAAAGACACACACTAACCGAAAAAATAGAGAAAAAAAAAAAACTTGCAAAACAAAAAAAAAAAAAAAGAGTAAAGCAGGTGATGGGTAGAAAATGGGGCAAAAAAAAAAATCATAAATAAAAAAAATAAAATAAAAAAACTCCCCTAACGTTTTTGATAAATAAATAAATAAAAGTTTTATATAAAAAGTTATAGAAAATTAATTGTAGCATGAAAACAACAGTACATAGTGGGAAACACGATGAGAAGTCCATCAATGCGATCAAGAACCCCACCATGACCAGGCATTAATATACCAGAATCTTTTACTCGAGCTGTTCTCTTTACTAAGGATTGCACTAAATCTCCAGCAACCCCCATTACTCCTAATATAAGTCCTACAAAAAAATTTGATATAATATTTCCACTATTACAAGTAAAATATAGTATAGATGCAAATACAACACCACTAGCTATAGCTCCCATAACAGCTCCTTCTACAGATTTTTTAGGACTAATAGATGGAGAAAGAGAATGCGTTTTATTATTAAGAGAACGTCCTACAAGTAATGCAACAATATCTACAGCAAAATTACCTACAAGTGTAGATAAAATCCATGGTTTTCCTATATCAATATAATCATATATAAAAAGAGGATAAGTTACTCCAGCGATCCAAAAGAAACCAAAAAACTCTAAGCAAAAATTAAGAAGTAAAGACACTAATTTATTTTCTGAAATAATTTTATGTTCTTCAAGTAGAAAATTTTCCAATGTTGTAATTTGATTTTTTTCTTCTAAAGAATAATTTCCAATATCATGATTAGTTGGTGATGAATTTCTTTTTATAGATTTAAAAATAGAATTATTTATTTCAAGACCATTCTCTCCATACAATGTAAAAATTCCTAAACAAAGAAAATAAAGTGAAATAAATATTAAAAAAGTTTCTACCCCTGTACATGCCGCAACAGGAAGAATAGATAAAAGAATAGTTTTAATTAATATAACTATATTATGACGAGGTACTGGTACAGGATATTCCTTTTTAACTATTTCACGTCCTTTATCACATTTACTGTTATCAGAACCTAAAAGTAATGCAACTTTAATATGTCGTTTTATTCCAGACCATTCCAACATTCCGAAGAAGAAAAAAAACCATATAAGTAGAGTACAAGTATATTTATTATAAGCTGCAAGAACTATAGATGTGGGTCCAACCAATGCTATGGTAATGGTTCGAATATAAAGATTTTGATCTTTCCTCATTGTATGCATATTTGATGACATAACTTTTGCTGTATCAGATACAGAAGTAGAAAGCCTGTATACCATTTTTCTTTTTTTTTTTTTTTGCTTTTTCTTTCCTTTAATCAAATTGAGTTTTATTTTTTCTTTTTTTTTTTTTCTTTTTTTTATTTTTTTTTTTCCCCCTTCAGCTAATCCTTCACAGCAAAGGATTTTTTTTTGTAATAATTACTAAAATAAATAAAAATAATAATAGAATTCTAGAAATAATAATAAAAAAAATATGCATATAAAAAAAAAAAAACATTTTAAAATAATTTAAAATAATATTCATGAAAAATCAAAATAATAATAATAAGGAAAATTAGTAGCAAGCATACTTATTTCATTCAAAATATATTAATATTAAAATTATATTATTATATTTTCTTATTTAGTTTTCATCATCCCTATTAATAACAGAACAGTATGGACAGTTATTCGTCGTATCTTCCTCATTAGAATGTCTCACTATGACTGCCATACACGATGGACACAACCACGCCAGTGAACTTGCATTCGCCACATTTGATATATTAATTTTATCAACAGTTTGAGGTAAACTCACTGGACTCACTACATATCTTTCCATCAATCGCTCTCGTGTTAAAACAGTTCCCACTGCAGCATCTAATACATAGCCTACAAGAGAGAGAGCAAACTGAGGCATGCAGAGGCCCCCAGTAGTGAAAGCTAAGGCTTCTAATCTACTCTTTACAGTACTCATTAATGTGGCAGGACCAAAGAAATGTAAATTAATATTTAATCGCGTGGCAGCCACCGCGGCGGCAGAGAAGGAGCAATCAGAAGTGAAAGAGAGAGGCCCAGTGTCTGTGACATCACTGAAGACTAACACCGACCCACCATGAGAGGCCCCAGAAGTATTATTATTATTATTATTATTATTATTATTACTATTAATATTGATATTATTATTATTATTGCCCTCCCCACCTCGTAGCCCCCGGGCACGAAGGAGACCACAGGCCGCTAAGAGAGCCCCCGCCAGACACCGCCACACCTCCACCCCACCAGGCCCCGCCGTATTATTATTATTATTATTATTATTATTATTATTATTACTATTATTATTATTAGAGGAGGAGGTGGTGGACCCGTGTCGCAATATTGCCTGCTGCAATCCTACAGGAGAGCGACCTGCAAATCCCGCCGCAGTGTCTCGCTCGTGATTAATATCTTTAGGAATAAATGTCGTGGGCACCTCCGTGTCGAGTGGGGCCCCACTAACACCTGAAGTGTAAGCATAACACAAGCCCTCCAGAGGATTCGCACGAAGTACGGCAAAAGTAGGAATAAAGTCCGCTGCTGAAGTTTTTATAGCTTGAAACACTGCAGTGGAGGCACACGCCGCCTGTGAGAGAAGTTCAGAACTGCAAGAAGCCCCAGAAGAGTGCAGAATACAAACACAGCTAGTCATTCCTCACCTGTCTATCTATCAAGTTAATTATCTCTAACTCTAAAAATAAAATAAATTGCTTTTTTTTTTTTTTTTAATCTATTTTGGGCTGCTAACAACTTTAATCCAGCCAAATTTTTTATAAGCTGTTATATACCTTAGTGAAACAGCAACAGAGGTATTCTTTTTTTTTTCCCTTATTTTTCCCCTTTCGCCACTATGCCACGCAGATAAATAAAGTAAAAGTAGAAGGGATAAAAAAAATTAAGAGGTAATGGCATAAGAGCTCAACATAATAATAATAAAAATCGAAAAAAAAAATATTTGTTGAAAGTGAAAGAAACAAAAAAAGAAAAATAGTTCAAGATAAAATCAAAAAAAAAAAAAACTCTTCATTCAAAACACGCAAGAACATCGTGGAATTTACATGAACCCCTAAAAAAAAAAAAAAAAAAAAAAAAAAAAAAACTTTAAAAAGAAAGAGAAAAAGAAATATAAATTTATACTAAATATATTAAAGAAGGAAGAAAGGTGAAAAAAACAGAATGATTAAAAAAAAAAAAAAAAAAAAAAAACGCATTTTTCTTCTTTTTTTTATCTTCTTTTATGAGAGAACAATTGGGTATTTTAGATACTAACGAAGATTCTCTAGACGATGGCGAAGTGCTGATTTGGCACGTAACAACATTTTCTCCCTTATTTCATCTAAAGCACAAATATTATCATATTCCCTAATTGCTTCTTCCATATTTTCCACATTTTCTTCTTCAATAGCTTCAATAACAGCTTTAATAAGCATATGCTCACGGGTAAGTTCATTAAACTGTGTATCAAGTTCTTGATACTCTTCAAAACGTTCTCGTAACACATAGACATCTTCAAGAATTGAATCACTTGTAAATGTAGCAAGTTGCGATAATAATGCTGTAAAAAAAAGTTTTCGTGCCCCACCACGTGAAACTCGATCATCCAATGCTTTTCGAGCTAATTTTTCATAGATTTCACGTGCTCCATCATAATCACCACTTCTTGCCTTTACATCACCCATTTTTAATACTACATCATCAGCAGTTACACGTGATCCTTGCATTTCATAAAATTTAGAAGCTCTTTCAAGCCAATTCATTGCTTCCTTTTCAGGTGTAACTTCACTAAGACTTATACATACTTTAGCAGCATTAGTATATCGTTGTGCTTTATCATACATATCAACAACTTGTGCATAAATATGAGCTGCAGCTTTAGGGTTATCAGATTTAATATGGCATCGTGCTGCTTCTTCAAGATCTGTAGCCATATCCCATTCAGATTTATTTTTTTTAGACATATCAGAAGCTCTCTCATATGCTTTAGCAGCTTTAGTAAAATTTCCACATGCCTTAAACTGTGATGCTGCTTGAGTAAATTTGTCACGTGCAGACTCACTCTTATCACTACTACCACCCATAAAAGAAAAGAAAGAAGACTTTCCTATTATTTTCTCACCCTCTTCCATTAATTTATCCCCTTTTGCTTCCATTTTGTTTTTAGGGTCTCTCTCTATTTGTGTGTATTTTACCCTTTTTTTTTTCTCTTGTGTGTGAAATGTTTATGTTTTTTTCTTTTTTTTTTTTTTTTTCCTTGTGTAAATGAATAAAAGATTAAAAAATATAAACCAAGAAAAAAAAAAGAAGAAAAAACAAAATTGAATCATATAAATTATTTTTTTAAAAACAAATAAAAAAGGAGGTTTCATTTTAAACCCAATTATCTCCTTTTCTAGATAGATAGGAATAAGAGAAAAGAAATAAAAGGAAAGAAAAGAAAATGGAGACTAGAACCCGGGATTTCTGCCCTCCACTTTTTTTTTTTTTAAATCCTTTCCTTTCTTTTCTCTTATTCCCTTCCTCTTTATTTTAAATTGCTCTTAAAGCTGATTCGTTCGGTATTGAAACATTCAAATATATCATACATAAATAAAAATAAAAAACAGCTGGCGAGCTCTTCCGTCAAGTTTTCTCTGTAGAATTATCCAAAAGTGGAGATATTCTCAGAGTCAAATAGCGTGCAACAGCTGAAAATAATTATTTTTTAAAAAGAAATGAAAAAGAAAAAAAAAAAAAAACAGATTTGGGAGAATTGGTCAGTAAAACAAATATAAAAGAAAAAAAAAGCGAATATGATAGAAACTAGAAGAAGGAACAAAAAAAAGTGCAACTCTGAAATAGATTCAACTACCTAAAAAAAAAAAAAAAAAACACAATCAAGCATACATAGATTATGAAGTAAGAAAGAGTGAAAGAAACATATATATATATATATATATATGGGTCTATTATTACGTCCTCCTTCTTTATCTATCAATCAATTTGTGTACTTTACTATAGATGTTTTGTTTTGTTTTGTTGTTGTTGTTGTTGTTGTTGTTGTTGAATAATTACTAGAATAATAGTAATAATTATGAAAATAATGCTGTTTCTCAATAATATTTCAATCAATCGAAAGGCATTGCATTTATTTTCTTTATTTCTTTTTCTTTTTATGTTCTTTTTCTTTAATGGTATTTGGTTCATGAATAAATTACCTTATTGTTGTTGTTATTATTGTCGTTGTAGTACTTGTCCTTGTTTTCCTCCTTGCCACAGTTCATTCATTCCTTATTTTTGTCTCTCTATCCTACGATTTTCCTTGCTTTTTCTCACTCTCTTTCCATATATATATATATATTTTTTTTTTTTCATTTTTTTTCTTCTCTTTCCTTTTTTTAAATATAATTATTTCCCATCGCATTGCCCTATATCCCTCCATCCTCATCCCCCCTATTAGTCACCTTTACCTCTTGCGGGGTGATGGGACTTGGCCGCTGAGCTGTTCTTTTAACTCCCGCCGTCGCCGCTGCGCCCGCTCCTCTCGCTCTCGCTTGGAGACCAGCCGCTGCTCCATCTGCCGGCGTATCTCCGCGTGGGAGACCACCGGGTCGCCGTCCCACTCCTCCACCACTTCGACCCCCTCCTCGCCGCCGAGGTGGGCGCTGGGGAGGCACGCCTGCCGCACGAGGAGCGCCGCGCTGATGGCGGGCCTGTCCAGCATTTGTATCATTGGAGTGAAGGGCGGCAACTCCCCCGCCGCGTCCTCCAGGGTGACTGTCTCCTCATGTGTTACGGGGGTGGGGGGGGTGGCGCGTGCCTCTCCTGTCTCAGCTGCTCCTGCCTCATCATTCTGGGAATTTACAGTTAAAGTGAGGGCGTTATCCTCATCCTCGTCAGCAGTGTTGGTGTTAGGATGGGTATTAGAAATAATATTGGTAGGGGCAATCTCTTTTTGTGTGATGGCTCGTTTTACATTAAATTGTGATCCTCCTATTGCCTTTCGCATTGAATGTTGATTATTGTGACGCTGATAAGCACATATAATAGTAGTGGCTCGCTCTTCAATAAGTCCAAGGTATTGTAAGTGATTAGACTCCGTACATTGAGTTGTAGCTCCGAGAACTTCTTTAGCTTTATCTGTAGAGCAACCAATTTGTTTAAACACATCTTCTGTTACATTTCGAATATTTGAAAGTACTTCTCTGTGTTGTGCTGCAGATGCTTGAAGGTTTTCTAGTAATTCTTCCGTCTCTGCAAGACGACCCTCAAGTTCTTTAATGAGACGACGTTGTCTTGCTTCATTATCATGTTCAGTAGCAATTGCAGCTTTCAGTAATCTTATATCACGTTCTAACTCTTCAGTACTTGTAGTAAGTTCATTAACATATTTATACAAAGAAAAGTTAGTTTCACCAAGTGTTTCATATTCTTTTACCAATTTATTCATATCTTCACCATGAGAATATTCTTCAAGTTGATTTAAAACATCATTTAAATCAGGTTCAGCATCTGTAACTGAATCTTTATCACTGTTATCATTAAAATCATTTAATGGAGAATCACCAGTATCATCAAATGGACCATGTCTTTTACCTATTAATTCTCCACTAGAAGCAGTATTAGTAAGAAGCATACTGTCTGGTTCATTTTTAAATTCATAGTCACGTGCTTCAAGATCAAGTTGAAGTCTTTGCTGCTCTTCACGCATTTCTTTAATTTCAACCATAGCAGCATCCAACTCTCGTACTTTACCATCATATTCTTGTTTTTGTTCATTAATAGCTTTACGAAGTTGTTCTACTTGACGTAGATATCCATCACGTTCATCAAGATCTTTATTAGATTGTTCAATACGTTCTGACATGAGTTTTTTCTTTGCCCTAAGATCATCTTCCATTTTTTTATATACACGCTGAAAGACTCGGCGTTCTTCACGAATAATATCAATATTATCACGTAACTCTTTATTATATGAAATAGCGTCATTGAATTTTGTAAGCGCCTGATCAAGACGATTTTCTAAGATCTCCACCTGACGTTGAACTGCTTCAGCATTTTCTTTTTCAGCATTAACTCCACCTTTCAAACGTCGACTTTGTAAAAGATCTATACGAGCCAATTGATATTTTTTAGTTAATTCATTCTTTTTCATTTTTTCAAATTGGTACCGTCGCTCCAAGGCATCCACTTCACCTTTTAGTGTTGCATATTTATCAGCCTTAACATAATCGTATGGAACTCCAGTTACGGATGCTATTTCTTTTTTAAGTTTTTCATTCTCCGCTGATATTTCTCGAATGGCCTCCTGCTGTCGAAATATTTCTGCTTGCGCTGATATAATACCACCAGCAACCTGCGAGCGGCGCATTTCAGTTTCAGCGGCAGCGTTATTTGTGGTCATACGTGCAATCTTCTTTTTTTTTTTTTTTTTTTAATTCTTCTTTGTTCTTATTTTTCTTATTATTTTTTTTTTTTTGCGTCTTTCTCTGAATTCGAATTATATCAATTGATGCCTTCGGCCTCCCTGTAGGAATAGGGACACCGAATACTTATATAGAAGTTTCCACGTGGTCGCTACCTAAATATAAAAATAGTAATAATAAAGTAAAAAAGAGAAAAAAAAAGAAAATTATCAAATAATAATAAATAAAGCAAGTATTAAAGAAATTCTATTTTAAAAAAATTAAATAATTATTATAAAGAAAAGAATAAATAATAAATTCCATCAATTTACAATGCATATTCTTCAAATACACGTTGCCACACAGAAAAAAAAAAAAAAAAAAAAAACGAAAAAGAGGGGGAAATAAATTTTTTAACAAGGAAGGAAATAAAAAATTTATTTTTGCATGAAATTCACAAAGATTACACTAAGCGCGTAATTTCTTTTTTTTTTTTGCCCCTTTATAATGGAGTGAATCACAAAAACTCACTAATACAAGCTCAGAAAATGTAAAAACACACAAACAGAAATACATTTATATAAGAAAAAAAAGAATTTTTTTTTTTTTTTTTTTAGTATTATTATTCTTATTTGGTTTGTGACATAAATTTAAAAAATTCTTTCTTCTCTTTTTTTTTTCTTTTTGATTTCCATTACTTTTATAGACTACTATTTAATTCACTAATTACATTCTTACTCTCACAAGAATCTCCCTCATCACGTTCATAACACACAATATACGCATCCCTCTCTGAAGGTCTTCTTGTTAAAGGTGTAGCTTGCGTATCATCATAGTGAATCCATTGTTTTGCATTATCATTATGAGCTGATGCAGTGTAATGTCCAAAATTTAATTTACCTTGATGAGAAACGATACCACGCAATTTATACCTTGTATTTTGCTCTGGAGATTGTGGATCAATAAATGGGGCAAGATCTAAAGCATCTGAAACAGTTACAATTGTATGATTTTTTGAAGTTTCATGCATTCGTGCTTTAAAACGTTTTAATGAAATAATAAGGCAAGGTGGAAGTAAAAATAGACTTCTTTCCATTTTACCATCACGTAGCTCTTTACACCTACTACAATAAGGAGCGTTACTATTAGTAAGTGTATCTGATGAAAAAGTAGATTTTAAACACTCTTCCATAGTAACTGAATCATCAAAATCAAAATTAGAATTAAAAAAATTACGATTATGAAAATGTGTTGAGATATTATAAGATGGATGATTTAATTCACGTAATTTATCATTTAAATCTATTACATCAGAATCATATTCTAGTAATATTTCTGATTCAGAATTATAATAAGAAAAATTATTTATTTGTTCATCCAAAAAACCATTGGCATTTATTTGATACGCCCTATCATCGTTCCTAGGTTGATAAAATACTCTAAAAAAACGGTTAACATCAACATTATCTTGATCACCTTCAATAGTATCAAATAAAGTATTTTTAACTTCTTTATCAATCTTTTTATTTTCCAAAAAAAGTTTATATAATTCTTTACTACGTTCCACTATCCGATTCATATTATTTGAATAACCAGGAAGTACTTTAATAGGTAATCGTTCAACATAGCATAACTTAGAACGCGTCCAATAATCTTTTTCTTTCGCCTTTATAAAATACCAAACATAAATTTGTCTATCATTATTATCATTATTACTATTATTATTATTATTATTATTATTATCCCCTTCTGTTATTATTGGTATTGTTATTTCTAATGTTCCATTCTGTTCTTTTTTAGTTTTCGTAGAAACCGGAACAAAAGCACCGTGTATTGTCCTAATATCACTCGGAATAAATTTTATTGGATCAGCATGTAAAATTAAACGGTAATCATCTTGCAAATATTTTTTAGCTATTTCAAAAACATCATCCGAACTATCACTATTATTATTATTATTATTATTATTATTAGTATTATTAGAAAAAGAAGACTGAGTACCAGAAGAAGTTTCATCTTTTAAAGGAAGAAGCTGTGCTCTTATTTCTTGAATAACATCTTCTACAGAAATAACATTATTATCCTTCCCATATGGGACTTTAACGTGCATTCGTATTCTATGAAATGAGGGTAATAAAATAATTACCTCAAAATTTCGCTTCTTTACTGGAGATACAACATTAGCCACAAGAGTTGGATTATTATCAAATGCAATAGTCATTTCTCCACATGTTAAACACTCTAAACGTGTTTTAGATTGATGAAAAAAAAGTTTAGGAATGAAACTACGATTATTATTTAAAAAATCTTTCCAAAATATAGATGATAATTCTCGTGTTGGTATAGATTTATCAGATTCAAGACGTTCTCGATAACATTTACTAGAAACCGTATTTATTTCCTCATGAACACGATCTAGGAGAACTTCAATAAATTCCATAGCATCTTGTTGTTCATGAGAATCAAAACGTCTTTCTACTCTTCCAATCTCTGTTTTTAATCTGTGTGTATTTGCTGTTCGTAATGTACCCGACCACATACTAATAAATAGATTTAATAATTCTTTTGTAATAGTAGGATTTGCATACTCTGATATTGGAAGAGAAAAAAGTGTTCGTCGCATATTTGTCATATTTGAAAGACATTGTAATGCACTATTCATATAACATGTATTACCAATATTCAAAAGTCCACACACACCACATGATCCTAAAGTAAAACGATCAATCGGTTGACGTAGACGAACTAAAAATTGAATTTCTGATACTTTACTATTATTTTCTGACATAGTATTTAATTCAATTTCTTCTATTATATTACCTAAAGTTACAGTTTTTAAATGTGAAATTAAATAAGGTTTATCTAATAATTTATCTTTAAGATGCGTAACACAGGCTTTAACACCATCATTTGTACATAACGCAGCGCACCACATTTTTAATTCTATTTCTCGACATCTTTTGTACCTTCTTAATTCACTTAAAGCTCTTCTAAGAACTTCTAATATTTCAGCACGATGTAAAACTGCTGCTAAACACAAAACTTCTGAGTTAATTCCATCAAAAACAACTTTAACATAACAACGACGCGGTTTTAAACGTTTTACAATTAACTCTCTTGAACGAAATGTACCACGAACCAAATATTTTGGTCCACCTCCAAACATTGACCATAAAAAATTAAACATTTCTTCAGGAATTACATCTGCTTCTTCATTTTCTTCCATTAAGAGATGTTTTACTGGTTCTTCTTTAGATAGTTCCACTAGGTGAAAAGTATCAAATGGACCTGGAACTGCTTTATTATTATTATTATTATTATTATTATTATTATTATCACCAGATAACCAATCTAGTAACTCATTTAACCATTTAACTGGAAATAATACACCCCTTGCTACTTCATTATCCTTATCTAGTAAACTAACTCCTGTTGCAAAAGAATAAATCTGAAAAGCAAAATCTTCCTTATTTAAAACACTATCATTTAGCCATATTAACTGCATCTGACGTCGTGAAGTTGTTACAAATTTAAAATAAGGAAATAAAAGCAAAATCCAATTTTCAAAATCATGAAGAATAGTATCTTTAATTTCTTGCATAGAGGTTGGGGCAACTTTGAGTTTAGAGTTTTCTAAATTTTTCAGAGTGTTTTGAAGTAATCGTTCACTAATATGTGAAAGTAATTCCTGTAGATCTGATGAAATACGTCTCCCAGATGAAGTCATACGGTAATAAAACATTTGTAAAATTTCATAAAACGTTTTTGCAAAATATTCTGCAAATAATTTTCTCGCAATTTGTAAATTAATCCCTTTATCTTCTTCAGCTACCAAATTTTCTTGATTTGGTGCAGAATTAATAATCTCCTCTGTATTTGTTAAAGATTTTAAAGCACAATCACGCATAAAATTAAACCAAGGTAAATCTATAGTTGCTACACCATTTTTAAATGTTGTTATATCGTTTCTATTTGATACAATAGAATTTGGTAAGCCAGCAAGATCGAATAAACTTTTTATCTCTCTTATTAAAGTTTGAATATAATTTTCTGTAGGTGTGATAACACTAATAGAGGGTGAAGGCGAAGGTGAAGATGAAGGTGAAGAAGAAGATTGGTCTTGATTATCATTATCATGATTAGGAAGTTTAACTAGAGTTGTAACATCAGGTGACAACTCACAGGTAGCAGAAGAATTATCTACAGGTGTATTATGAGAAGATAAAGAAACGAAACTACTATTTTTGGTTTTTTCTTTCCCTAAAGGAAAAGGGGAAAAAGCATCTGCAATAGTAGCATCTATATTTATTTCTGTAATATTATTATTAACTTTATTTTCTTGATTATAAGGAGATTTATCCTGCATGATTGTATATAGGCGTTGCGAAATGTAGATAGCAAAACTTTTCTGTATATTTGAGTAATAGTTAAATAGGAAAAATTTTGTAGAAACCCCTCTTATTTTTAAAGGTAATTTTACTGAAGGTGAAAAATAAAAGCCGTAACGGCAAAGTAAATTTAAACCTATGCGCGTTTTGTCTACCTCTTGTTTTATTTTTTCTTTTGTTGTTGTTATATCACTTATTGTTATTCCTATTTCTTTTTTAAATCGATCTCATTAAAAAATGAAAAAAAAAGGTGTTGCCCCCCCTTCCTAATGCTGAAAAATACTCCTGTGCACAGCAACACGTCGAGTCACACAAACAGACCAACTAATATATATATATATTATTATTTTTTTTTTTTATAATTAATAAAATTAGATTGATCTTTGTTTTCGGCTGCTGCTATCACTTTTTGGGCACCTTTTTTAAAGATGATTATATTTTGTTAATAGTGTTGATATTCGTAATGTTGTTGTTGTTTTTTTTTTTTTTTTTTCCTACCACAAGGGTACTTTCGTAAAGATAAAACAAAAAAATAATAATAAATAAGTAAAATCCCATAATTATCAAAAGAAAAACAGTAATTTAATAAAGAGTAAATATTTTTGTAAGTATATCATCAGAAAATTGGAACCATAATAAAAAGAATTAAGGAACCATTACAATAAGAAATAGGTAGGTAGGCAGGTGGGGAAAAAGAAATTTTCATTTATTTTTTTTTTTTCTCTTCTCTTTTTCCTTTTTACTCTCTTTCCTTTCCTTCTGATTTGATTTGATGTTTCAATGATTTTTTTCTTGCTTCTTCTTCTTCTTCTGACTTCATCTCTTACCCTTTCATTTTCATTTTTTTTTTCCTTTTTCTTTTTCTATTTTCCCTATATTATCCAATTCAAATTAATCCGTCGCACGCCTTGAGGCCTTGCGTAATGCTGGGTTCACATCATTTGCGTTCGTGGGCAGAAATTCCCCTTCCGCCACATCCGCCGCACTCATTTCTCGTACAATAAATAACACTGCTAGTAATCCCACCATTAAAATCATTAAAGCTGTAATAGTGTCGGAGGAGGTTTGTGTGCTGACAACATACCCATACACGCCTTGAGCTGTGACAACAATAATATCATTAATCCCATCACCATTAAAATCTTTAATCATAACAGGAGCTACTGGGGGGTGTTCTAACTCTATTGTACGTAGCACGCGACCATTTCGTGTACTTAATATACTCATATAACGCTCGCCAACTGCAATCACAAATGGGTCTGTTTTTAAATATCTTCCAGATCCTCCAACTTCATCCATAGATTCTTCACTATTTTGATAAAAACTATAGGCGGCTAAATGAGGAAAAGTTGCCGTTCGATATTCTCTTTCTCTATTTGTAAGTGCTGCTAAACCTACATCTGCCTCTTGTGCCTCACGAAGTCCTTGAAAAAAGGCATCGGTTTGTGAACGCCAAATAACTCGACGACGTGAAGGATCTACGCAAGTTACTAATCCAGAATCTATCATAAATATTGCATGTCGTTCTACTTGAAATAAACCTCTCCCTCTTGTTATGTGTAATTGAACCACTAAAGGAGTAACTCCTTTAGTATTTTTAGAAACAATATTACGACTTCCAATAAGTTCAAGAGTATTAAGAGTATGAGGTGTATCTTCTCCACGTACATCACCATCAATAAAATGATGAATAAGATCTAAACGTCCTAAAAGACCTTCAGTATCACATATTGTTGAATTAAATAAATGATCTTCTGCTACAGGAATTCCTGTATGAATTATACCAAGACAATCATTAATTAAATCTACACCATGACGAGAATGCATTTGCATTCTAGGACCTATCTGAGTTCCAATAGCATCAATTTGAAAATCATCATTAATATCATCATAATAAACTCCCATAGATTTTAAAGGTGCAACTCTTGTAATTAAATTACCTGTATATAAATGAAGTACTTCAATACCATTTTTACCATGAAATACCATAGCATTTGCAGTTCGACGACGAGATTTATTTGTAGGATTTAACGTTTTACTTTTTAAATTCATAAGTCCTAATCTTTCCCCAAGTGCACCATAGTCTTCTTTATTCATTCTTACAATTCGATCTTTATATTTTACTACAAGTTTATTACCTGCCCGAAATGTACGTTTTTTTCTATTTTTAGCATGAAAAAAAGCATGTGGATGAATATGCTCATCCCATGGATGTGAATATCGATGTGGAAGAATTGTAATAATAGCTTCACGGAAAAACGTCCAAGGCTTTTCACGTGAACGGAATGGCGTTTTTAGTGATGGATTCTTTAATACCGAAAGATTTGATGAAAGTAATTGATCTGCTCCTGCATTCCCTGCATTCCCAAGTACTTCCTCTACAGAATTATCAGCATCCGATGTATAACGCCAGCGTAGTTGCCCATCCGCCCCATTAAATGCCGCGAAAAGCATAAGTTCTGTTCCATTCGGGCCTCCCACTTGCATCGCTACAATAATACTTCCCTCATCTTGCTCATACACACGCTCTGGTAGCACACTTACTGAGGCATGAAATGTTTCAATCCAAGTATTACTTAAAGGAACATCCCAAATTTCAGATAAATCATGTGGGGAGAGTCGGCGTAAACGAAAATCGTCTGTAATTACCACAATTGCATGTGCATTACTCTTTTTATTTAATTTACCAGCACCAATAGCAACAATGCGAGAGTAAAAAACTTTATTCTCACTTGCAGGGATAGGAATAAAAACTTTCTCCAAGTTACCTCGAGCTAAATACGTCTTATATATTTCAAGATATCCATAGTTTGTACTTGCTAGTAATACTGGTCGACCATCACCCAGTAAATCTAATACAATAGGTTTACACATAACATAACGTTGTATCTCTTGATCAGTAACTTGAATCTTAAAACTTCGCCATATTGAAAGTCCTCCTTCCTGGTACCATCCAAAAATGCAAAAAACAATAGCAACACAAACTATTAAGATATCACGTAAACGCATTTTTTTCTTCCTTTTTTTTCTTTGATTTTTTTTATATATATATTTTTTTTTATTGTTGTTGTTAATGTTATTTTAAAGACTGCTTGTTTTTCTCCTGCTAAAGGAGAAAGAGAAAAAAAAAAAAGCCTCCTAATAAATATTTCTATTTTTTTTTTTTTTTTTTCCCTTATCACTTATTCTTGACCCCTCCACATCATAGACATAGAAAAAGAAAAAAAAACAAAGAAAAAAAATCATACACAAAAGCAGATCTAGTGGTGTTTCTAGATATTTTTATAACATAAACCACTATTTTTTCTCCCTCTATTTTTATGTTTTTCTTTCACCACAATGAGCAAATTGAAAAAAAAAAAAACCAACTATGATAAGAGAAGGCATAATATTCTCGCTACATCGCCAGCAGAGGATATCACATGTATTTATTTAGGTATCCCCGCTGTACTGATGCTGCTTACACTAGTAATAATCTCGCACACCACTTTGGCCACCAACATGTAATTTATAACACTCAAGGGGCTGGTTGGTGCGTGCTTATTAATAGAGAAAATAAAACTCTTTTATACATTAAAATCATCAGAAGAAAGAAAAGAAGAAGAAGTTAATAAACAAATCTTGGCTACTTTTTGAACCACGCACACTCCTAGCAGGTGAGTGAAGGGCCTTCGAGACAGCCTGCAACACAGAACAGAATAGGCAAAATTAATCACAATAGAAAAATAGAAAGAGTAAAATATCAAAAGGAAAAAACAATAGGAGAATAAGAACAATTTTACAGGGAAAGGGGAGAGGGGAGAGGGGAGAGGGGAGAGGGTTCAAAAACACATATATATCAATCTCGCTACATCGCCAGCAGAGGATATCACATGTATTTATTTAGGTATCCCCGCTGTACTGATGCTGCTTACACTAGTAATAATCTCGCACACCACTTTGGCCACCAACATGTAATTTATAACACTCAAGGGGCTGGTTGGTGCGTGCTTATTAATAGAGAAAATAAAACTNTTCTTTATAATTTTTTTTTGTTAATGCACCTTTACCTTCCTCATATATTTTAAAATAATGTACCTAGCTTATTGAATCCTTTCTTTCTGTTTAATCTATACATAATTCTCTATAGATATGTTTATCGACACAGGACGGACAGTACTTCTTTCTTCTTTTTTTTTCTCCTTCTTTTTATGCATCAAACATATTTACACTAAGGATTTTTTTTTTTACTTATTTTTTTTTTTTTTTCCTTTTTTTAAATCAAAAATTGGGGGGGGGGGGGGGGGGGGGGGAGGCGGGCGGCACACGCGGGGACGCCGCGNAGTTGAAGATGTTAAACTTTTACAACAATCAAAAAAGCGAAAATAAAAATATATTAAATAATAAATTTTATTTTACGTATAAATTCATAAATTTCTTGTATTTTATTTCATCTCGGATGGTTAGTTTTAATTTTATTTATAATAACAATTAATATATATATATATATATATATGATCTGTCAATTGTCAACTGTATGATACACCAATTACGGTCTTTTTTTTTTTTTCGTTTGTTTGTTTTTTTTTACAATGCCACTTCTTTTTTTTTTTTTTTTTAATATTTGATCACATTTTATTTATTGTTGTTGTTATTTTTTCAGGGTTCTCAACACCAAATGCAGTTGAAAATTTATTCCAGTTATAACGAATTGAGAAAAGTCAAAAAAAAAAAAAAAAAAACTATAGCAAGCAAAAATAAAAATTATATATATATTTATATATAATAATATATATAAACAAAAGAAAAAAAAAAAAAAAAAGAAAAAAAAAAGAAAGAAAGAAAAGAAAAAAAAAAAAAGAGAGGTAATTTATTTGTCTACGGAAAAACCTTCTTGTATCCATTACGTTTGGTAATCCCTTCTTGGCGAATCGTTTGCTTTGTTGTATCTGGAAATATAGGAGTTAATACAATTTCAATCGTGTCAGCAACCAGGGCTGGCAGTAAACGCTCAGCAGCAGCAGGGGCTCCATTTATCTCCAGAAGCCAAACCCGTAACATTTCATCTAATAAAAAATCATAACCAAAAACTTGAAAACAGGGCGTTAACGCAGGTGATCTTTCACCTGGGATAGAACTTCGCCCAGCAAGAAGTGTCTCCACCACAATGTGATTAATTTGTGGAAGAATAGTATTTTTAAATGAAGGTTCTAATTCAGGATTAGCTCCATCATGCATAATACCTTTAGCAATCATTTTTTTACCTTTATAACGAACAACAGCATCAAGGTGTTCTTTCCATAATTCATTTCCTTCTTCAAAAAGAGCATAATCTGCTCCTTCTGCTTGAATACAATGATTTGTAATATGTGCTAAACGTCCTTCCATAGTTTTCGTTGTAGCACTATGTTGTTTATATTCTACACTACTCATACGCATTACTAATTGTTCATAAACATAAATTTCATATTTATCAGCACATAAAAGTACCCAACATCGTATATCAAATTTACGGCGGTGATAAAGAAGAGGTCTATCAATATATAATTGAATTACCCACATATATGATTCTTTTTGTCCATCAACATAGTTAAGCATTTTTTTAACTCCTTTACTATCGTTTCGAAATATTTCTACATTATCTCCATGACATCCTGAAGAACTTTTTGCAATCCATAGTGTATTATGATATGATTTTTTTTGTAAAATTCGAAGTAAACGTCCACGTTCATCACTTTTAGGTTTTCTAGGAATTAATTTAAAAGTTAATGGTAAATATTCACCCAAATTTTCCCATGAATTTGAATGATAATCAAGAAGTGTAGAAACCATACTTCCCTTAAGTGTAATACAACGTAAACTTTCTACACAATTAACAATAATAGTTTTGTTATTTTTATCAGACAATAATAAATTGTTATCAGTTTTTTTATTAAATTTTTTACCAATTCTTCCAAGCTTAAGTCTACGATTTGCTATAAACCTTTCTGAAGGAATCTTCTCACCAAGGAGGAGGGGAATATTTTCTTGAGAAATAGGATGTCCATTAATAGCTAAAACTAATTCACCTCCACTACTTCTAGATTGTATAACCAAAACACTTTCCCATTTACCTGTAGACATTAGTTGACGAGCCATTTCTTCATAAAGTGAACCTATATTTCGCATTACCGCAAATAAACGTGGTTGATGAAAAGAAACTTCATCAGAGATAGTAGATTTTAAAGTGGAAGCTGTTTGAGAATTACGAGTTCGATGTGAGGGTGTATGTAAGTGATGTGTTTTTCTTTCTTTTTGTCCTTCTATAGAAATCCTTCTCATGTTTAAAGAATAACGTACATTAGAAGAAGGAGAAAAAGTAGGTGATGAAGAAGATGGTGGTAGACTAACAACAGTAGAAGGTCTATTAGAAGTCAATGGTCGAATAAACGGATATTGAAAATGTGCCATATGTAAAAAATTTTAATTATAATAATGAGTTGAGAGGGGGAAAAAAAATAATATATATATATATATAAATATAGGGTGGTGGTCTAAAGCTATTTATTTCTTTTCTTTTCTTTTTTTTTTTTTGATTTTTTTTTTAATTCTAATTAATCGTCACCTTTAAATTGTCAGTGGTAAAACAATTTTAAAGAAAAGAAAAAAGAACCTAAGGGGGAAAGTAATAATAATAAAAAAAAGGGTTTAATAGTAATAATTTAAAAAAGTATAAATAATAATAATAATAATAAAATTTTGCCATTTATTTAATAAATTAAGTTATTCATTTTAGTTCATATCTGTCATTAGCCCACACATGAAAAAAAAAAGCAAGCAAGCATAAAATTCTGCAACGTTATTTTGATTTTTTTTTTTTTTTTTCGTTCATGTTTTTTTTCTTTTTTCTTTTTTTTTCCATAGCAATAATTTTTTTTTTTTTTTTAATCCTTTACAACTTCTCATTTTTATTATTACCTTCGCAACTGTACATTCAGATTTTTTGTTTTGTTTTTTGTTTTTTTGGTGGGATAAAAAAGAAAGAAAGAAAGAAAGAGTGAACATAAAACGTACAAGTAAAAATAAAAATAAAATATTTCTAGAGAATACAATTCTAAAGTGTGGTGCCTTGCGGTCTAGTATAAACAGTTGCCAATCCGATAACACGAACAGGATCAGTTGTAAATTGAGAGTTATACAATTTATGTCCACCAGATGAAGCACTTGTTTTTTTTCGTGATGGGAATGAAATAGGATGGGACCCTGGCTTGGGTTCAAAACCTGACATAAGACACTCATTCACTGAAACCCAAAGGGGTGTATTACGTTTTAATGAAGTTAAATAATCCTGTCGTTGTTTGCCTAAAACTGGTCTCCACTTTGAATCAAGCATAAAATGTACGGATTTACTTTTTTTGGGAAAAATAGAGAGAACTTCAGTAGGATCAGCAAAGTCATCTAAGTTATAAAATTGATCAGCAGAGTCATCTCCTTGATCATCTAATGCTCCAGCTCCTATCATAACATATTTATTAAGATGTTTTTTCTCAATTCCAACACCCATACGTTTGGCACCTATAGGTGTTACCCAAATAGGACTAGAAAGTTTATATTTTAAAGCAAAATCACGTAATTTAGCTTCATCACGTCTACCAATAAGTTTACCATTTAAAATAGCAACAGAACGTACTGCAGGTACTGCTAAGTGAGGTTGTGATAAACAAATGGCATTGTAATATCTACGAAGTGTAGCATCTTCAGCAAAGAATGCAAATACCTTACTATTACCATTAGTATTATTATTATTATTATTATTATTATTATTATTATTATTATTATTATTATTATTAATATTATTAAGTTCCTGAATAACTATATGACTCTTACCCTTAGTTTCTTCATTACCTTCATTATCCTGAGATGTTTTAATTTCTAAAGATTTAACTCCAAGAGGTGTTATTTTTTTTTGAGTTATTCTTGCAAAATCAGCATATTTAACTTTTTGTAACCCAAAATCTCTAATATTTACAAAATGATATGGATAAATAGGATCATCAATTGCTGCCATTTGTTTTACAATTACCCTTGATCTCATTACTTCCCATCCATTTACGTTATAAAGAAAGTACATATCATATCCAAATGCATCAGGATAAGCTTCACGTAACTCTTTTAATAATTCATCTTGTGCATCTTTTGGAATTTGTGAGAGAGAAACAATTAATCCTGTCATATTAGGAGCTAATACTCCTTCTTTTTCATGATTTTTTTTAAGTTCTAAGTTTAAATATTTAAGTTGTTTTTCTGCAACCCACATAGGTGATGTATAACCTCTCATAATACCTACAGCTAAAAGGATATCATGAGCTGGTTGACCAAGTCTCTTTCCTGTAACTGCATTAAGTGCTACACCTTTTTGTGGTTCACCTTTATATGGGTCATCAAGTTGTTCAGCACTATAAATAGAAATAGAACTCTGTTTTCTAATATCAATTATATCTTTTTTATTTATTTCTATACCTAATTCTTTTGCAATAGACATATCAATATAAAGTACACGATCTTTTTCTTCTTCATTAAGAAGTCGTAATAAACGTTCTGCTGTAACAACTTTCCATTTCATACGTGTAGAAAGAATTGCAACTCCAGATGCAAAATATGGTGGATGTTCATCCATAATACGTTTTTGTAATTTTAAAGGTAATACTTTAAATGGTATAACTTTCTCTACAGTAAGATGTATTAAAGTAGGAGTTTCTCCTGGAAGAACTACCGCATTACATGTACGACGTGATTGTGGAAGAGTTACCCAATGTCTTTTTACATAATGTCTTTGTCTCGCTACTGCTCGTAAAACAGCTTGACAAGAAGAAGAAAAAGGAGCATTTGTAACAGAGGAAAGTACACTAACATCAGAACTTGCTGTAGTCAATCTTTTTCCCTTTAAAAATGCTAGGGAAATACGAAAAGTTCCTTTCATCATGATGCAATTATTATTATTATTTATTTTTTTTTAATATGTTTTTTTTTTTTTTTTTTTTTCTTTCCACCTAAGGGGGGGGGGGGGGGATGGGGGGTGAAAAATGACGGGGAATAGGGGGAGGTAACTATCTAGGTTATCTACCTCTACCCCTAATTTTCTTTGAATTTCGTCACCTAGGTGAAAAAGGCAGGAGCAAAAATAAAAAGCACCCGCAGAAGTTGGTCTCTTAGGACCTTAACTATTTTTTTTTTTATTTGATTTTTTTTTTTTTTTTTTAAGTCAAATAGAAAATAAAATTCACACATACAAAAAAAAAAAAATAATAATAAGAAAAGAAAAAATAAGAAAAGAAAAGAAATTATTTATACAAAAAAAAAAGGAAAGAGGGGGAAAAAAAAAAACTGCTCAATTATCTGCAGTAATAGCATGAATAAAAGATCAACAAAAAATAAAAGAATTGCGTAGAAATACGTAGATCCTGGTAACCTATTCTAGAAAAAACAAAAAAAAAAAAAAAAAAATCAAGTTGCGAACGCTGTTTCATTCACTCTTTTTATTTCTTCTTTTATAGAACTTTAAAAAAAGTTCCTTGTATTCCTTTTTTTTTTTTTTGTTTTTTCTTCTTTGGTCACAGATAGTAGTATTATTATTTTTTTTTTTTTTTTCTTCTCTTTTTTTTCCTTTTCCTTTTTATTATTTAATTATTATTATTTTTTTTTTTTTTTTCCTTTTTTGTTTACCCCTTTTTCCTTTTATTTAGGATTGGGGACAACTGGGGAGGTTAACTATCCCTAAATTATGCGGATTCGTAAACTTGCTTCACAGAGTGAGAGGTCCAGCTCACGAGCTCCTCTGGCTTAAACCAGAATCCAATCTCACGCTTCGCGCTCTCCACCGCATCAGAGCCGTGGCAGACATTCCTCCCCACATCGACGGCGAAGTCACCGCGGATGGTGCCTGGCAGGGAGTCGGCGGGGTTGGTGGCGCCCAGCAGCGTGCGGCCGCCCTTGACCACACCTTTGCCCTCCCACACCATGCCCACAATAGGGCCAGAGGAGAAGTAGGCGACGAGGTCCTTGTAGAAAGGCTTGGAGGCGAGGTCAATGTAGTGCTCCTGCGCCTGCTCGGTGGAGGGCTGCAGCATCTTTAATCCAACCAACTTGTAACCTTTCTTCTCAAAGCGTTGAATAATCTCCCCCACGAGGTTACGTTGAACGCCGTCAGGCTTCACTGCAATGAATGTACGTTCGCTGGCCATCTTTAAAAAGCTCTTATAATTTAAATAAATTTGAAACTTGGAGAGGTAATAGTAATGAAAAAAAAAATGAAAAAAAAAAAGTATTTTGAAGGGGAAAAAAATCATACAATTTTTTTTTTTGTTTAGAATTTTTATAAATTACAGTATTGTGTAGATTATCTGGTTAAAAAACAACATTTTATTCTTCATTTAATTATATATATATATATTTTTTTTTTTGTTAACTCTATTCGTTATCTATTTTTTTTTATATATATATATATTTTTCTTGTTGTTCTATGTATTTATATTTTTTTAGAAAAATGGAAATGTTATTCCAGTGAAAATTCAATTATATTTCCATTAACTTCCCATACCCCAACATCTGTGTAAGTACGTAAACATCGTTGAAGATGCGATTCATCAACACCTTTAATCATTAATGCAGGTCTAACTTCGGCTAAATCAATAGTAGTTCTAGAACGAGCTAATTCTTTTATAGTTGAAAATATTGCAGCATCTGATGTTGTAATATTACGTCGACCATTAGATTCTACTCGTTCTTGTAAAGAAATTTTACTACAATCTAATAATCTTCCAGCCTCACGAACATCAGACTCATCTACACGTTCTGAAAAACGAAGACGAGCACATGCTTGAGATAAACGAATAATACTAAGTAATGTACGTGCTGTAACTACATTTGTATGACGTACACTTTGAGCTCTCATTTCACAATATATATCACTTATAGCTTTTGCTGCAGCACTATCAACAAAAGGATGAATTCTTTTAACTTCACCAACGTAAGCTCTTAAAAATTCTTTTCCAAAATATTCTGAAGAAGAACCATAAAGTCCATTATCAGAAACTGTTCCAGGTGCTATACCATAAAGATGAACATGTGTTACATGCATAGAAAGTTCTGCATCACGTTCACGATTAGATTCATCAAGTAATAACCATAATATATCAAAACGAGAAAGTAATGCTGGAGGTAAATTTACATTTTCACTTGGAGTTAAATTACGTCTCCATCTTCCATATTTAGGATTAGAAGCAGCTAAAATAGAAGTACGTGCATTTAAAGATGTAATAATACCAGCTTTTGCTATTGATACCATTTGTTGTTCCATAACTTCATGTAAAGCAGTACGATCTGTATCATCCATTTTATCAAATTCATCAATACAACATATTCCTTTATCAGATAAAACTAATGCACCTCCTTCTAACATTACCTCTCCAGTGTGAATATCTCTAGTTACCGCTGCAGTTAAACCTACACCAGAACTACCTTTACCTGTTGTAAAAACAGAACGTGGTGCAACAGAGGCAATCCATTTTAAAAGTTGACTTTTTGCTACTCCAGGATCACCCATTAAACAAATATTAATATCACTTCGAATACGAATTCCATTAGCAATAGCACTACCACCTACTAATAAACATAAAAGTGCTTTTTTAACATCTTCCATACCCCAAATTTCAGGTGCTACACTTCTAGTTAGCTTTTCAATAACTGCTTCCTTATCTGGATATTCTTTAACATTATTTACTTGAGATTTAAGATCTTCTGCTGCTTCTTGATAACTTCGTTTTTCAAGTTCAATACGCAATGCTCGAAATAAAGTTTTTACCATAGTAGAAGCTCTAAAAGCTTCATGACCTTGTCCAGTTGAAGGATCAGGACAATAGGTACCAGTAATTTTTACAACTTGTCCTGGAGTAGCAATTCTAGTCTGTTCACCTTCACAAATAACACGAATTGTTCTTGGTATAGCACCACGAGGAACATCTTGTGGAAGTTCTTGAAGTCTAAGTTCTTGATATTTTGTAAATTTACTAGCTTTATATTGTGGAAGTAGACGACCTACTGTATTATTTAATTTACAACGTTGAGATTGACATACCATTAAAGGTGTTAAACGATCTCCAATAACTTGTTGAAAAGTTGTCTCTGCACATACTTCACAAACAGAAACTAACATTGTTAACTTTGGACGAACAGCAGTAGCAGCAATACAAATACCGCGTAATACTGCAAGAGTACCTATAGTTCCACCTTTTAATTGTCGTAATGGAATAGGTTCTGTATAACTACTTAAAGGTATAATAACTAATTCATATCTTCTTGTTAATAAAAAAGGTAAAGATTGACCTGCACTTCTAGCTTCAAGTACTAAATAATCAATCATGTCTTCAACTAACTCTGTTTGAGGAATGAGTTCATCAATAACACGATACAATTCTTCATAATATCCCATAACATTCATTTGTATTCGTTGTGCAAGATAAAGTTGCCCATAAAGAGATATATCATCTAATTGTAATGTAAAAACTTTTAATTGTCTTTGAGCTATCTTTTCTGTCATTTCAATATATTTTAAAGAACCAGAAGGTTCACGAAACTCTTCAAAAAAACGTTTACATAATTCTCGATCTGCTAAATAATTTGGGTATCTTGTAGTTGCTGCTGCTGCTAAATTTCCTTTATTTTTTGGATCATCTAACAAATTCTCAGACATGTATATAAAACTCTTTGTTTTAAAATAATAATAAAAATAATAAATAATAATAAATAATAAAAATATATAATATACAAATAACGCACATACTCAAAAATAAATTAAAAAAAAACATTAGAGACTATCAAAATAATAGTAATAAATAAGAAAAGCAAAATATATATATATATAAACTACAACCCATAATTATTCCATAACAAAACTTTAAGAAAATAATAATAAAATAATAATAAAAAGAAACGTATAGTTAAATTTTTCTAAAATATTCTTAGAAATAATCTAATTAGCAAACAGTAAATCCATCAAGGGAATGCAAAGAAGATTGATAAGAAAATACTACATCATCATAGGGTATATTATTTTTTTGTAAAACTTCATAGACTTCTTTAGATTGCTCTTTTGAACGTTGTGTAAAAACAATTATTTTTGTTGTATCACGGTTAAATTTTTTTAACTTTTCAATTACCTTAGTATTTACTGTCCAATAACTAAGTGGCTTAACAAACTTGGCAGTTAGATCTTTTTCAATATCTATAGTCATTAATATAGATTCTAAAACAATATGTATATTACGCCATTGATCTAAAAATTGATTCCAACTAAGATCGGATTTCCAATCACAAAAAAAATTTGTAAAAATTACACCAAATGCAACACGATCATGAAACATTTGGTGACGAATAATATGAGAAATAAATAATCTATCACTTTTTCCAGGGGAAGAACCAAAAAGTAAATGGTAACCATTATTTCTTCGACGTTTAACTTCTTCTAAAGAAGAAAGAAAATAATTAACATTCTCAAAAGCGTATCCTCCTGCACAAATAAGATCACTTGTTACACGTTTTTCATGTATATTACCAAGAAATGTACCTGTAGCTTCTATAAAAGAACGTTTTGGTATATCAATTAAATTTGGAGCATCACGTAATCTTAGTGCAACAACATAATTTCCAACAAGTACATGGTGATTAAAACAACTATCAACATCCTTTATAAAAATAGGTCCAGATATACCTTGCTCTTTTATAGTTATAGATACAGTTTCAGGAGCACTATCAGTCCATTCTACAGAAACAATTTTAAATTTAACATACTTATTCGAAATTTTTTTAGATATATAGGTTTCAAAACTTGATACATCATTGTTACAAAACCTAATTATATGATCTTTTTGTACTACAAGAAATATTGCTTTGACATTATCAAGATATAGATTATTTAATAATTCAATTAAAATTGAATGTCCTTTAGGATGTTGTTTTAACCAACAAGGAATTTGAGTCTCTTCAAGATGCCTCGCTGCTGGAATTATGACAGTAACACTCATTAAATGCAACTTTCCTAAAACCTTTCTCTTTTTAAAAGACAAAAGATTTTAAAAAAAAAAAAAAAAAAAAACTTTTTTTCATCAAATAAAAAAAAAAATAATAATGGTTTAAAAGGCAGTTCAAATATATGAATATATGTAATAAAATAAGGTGATATAGATATCTACGACTTTGACATCTTTACTTATCAGAAGAAAAGAAAGGAAAAAAAAAATCCAGCTTTTAGACCACATCTAGTCTCACCTATGTGGCGATTAAAACGCCATCAACACGATGAAAATTATCCTAATATATATATATATATATATATATACACGTTAAAGTCAATATGTCAACTTATTAATATGAAAAAGCAAAACTAAAATAAATAAATCAAAAAAAAAAAAATAAATCTAGCTCGCTGATAATTGTTACTAAGCGATATTAATATATATATATATAAACCCTCTTACAATATTTTTTTCCCCCTACGTCAGTTTAGAAAGGCAAAATTTAAAAAAAAAAAACCCAACAAATACCTTTTTTTTTTTTTTTTTTACGTTTCATAATCAATTATATATATATATCTATATATATATATAATTTAATTTAATCAGGGTAAAAATCCTCTTGACGAAGCGGTTTCCCCTCATTTAAAGAGATAGCACTCCATTCCGCTATTGATTGCTGAAAATCACTTGTTACAGATATTAATTGGGCTTCCAATACTGAATGAACATTATCATTAGGAGAATCTTTAGCCTTTGATTCACTAATATGTGACTCAGAAGCAATTATTTTAACAGAATTTGAAGAAATTGTTTTTATAGTATCCTCATCTCCATTTATTTGGGGTTTTTCTTTTTCTCCTTCTTCTTGTTCCCAAGCTGAAGAAATTTCTTCATCATTAACTGTATTTTGATAATTTTCATTATTTAAAACAATATTATAAGGTTGTTCAATATCAGTACATGAACTACTACGACGATATGAAGGTAAACGACCAGTTTTACTACTTTCAATGCTCTTAATACGAGTCTCTAAAGCACGTACTACTTGATCATGATCTGAAGCCATTCTAACAGTTTGTTCTTCAACTCTAAGACGTTGCCTCTGTTCTCCTTGTAATCGTTGTAAAAGCATTTTTGTAAACCTTGTTAAAACTTCTACTCTTTTTTCAAATGATATTTCATTTTCATTAACTTCAGAACCATGAACTTGATTAAGTAAATTATTATACTCAGTATTAAATTCTTCAGTTTCTATTTGTTGAAACTCCAAATCTAAAAGACGATTACGTTGTTGAGTAAGAACTGAAACTTTTTTTTCAAGAGACTTATTACGTTGTTGTAACTCAACTATAATAGAATCTTCTTCTTCAATAAGTCGTGTTAAAGTTTGAAGTTTAGTATTAAGTATTTTGCATTCAGAACATTTTGAAAATTCACTAATTTTATTTACTTCTTCATTATTTTCTAAGGAATTTTTTTTAGAATACTTTCTTAATTGTGCAGATAAAATAGCATTACGCTCTAACTCTATCTTCCATTTTTCTTTTGCTTCTTTTAATGATTCTTTCATTGTATTTATTACTTGAGCACCTTCTGTCTTAAATCGTTGCATTAATGACATTACAGTTTGACGTTCTGTACGCTCTTTTTTAAGTAAAGCTTCATAATCATTCTCTGTATCTAATTGACTAATACGTGTTGTTTCCACTTGTTGAAGAACATCACCTATCTGCTTTCTAAATAACTCTTCCTCTTGTCTATGTAATTGTGAAAGTTCCTCTATTCTAGAGCTTAAATCAGCTAATGATTGCATTCTTATACTCATTACATCTGTTATAGTCTCTTCTAATGTCATAACTGAATATGAACAACTACTTTTAGAAGTACCCGATTGTTTTGGTAAAATAACAGCATTACATGTTAATTCTTTTAAATTACCATTATTTAAAGTAGAATTCTGAATTATTTTTCTTTCATTCCGTGAAGAAGATAAAGTTCGTTGTGGTCTTACAAAAGGACTACGTCTGGAAGTATTGGAGGATGAAAAACGATTTTCGTGAGCATACCTTGCAGTATTTAAGTTCATAATTTCCCTTTAAATTAAAAACGCAAAAAAAGAAAAAAAACATATATATATACACAATGCACAATATAGAAATTATACAAGAATGAAGGAGGAAAAGGAAAATAAAACCCTTTTTTTTTTCGTTTTTTTCTTGTTATTGTTTTTTTTTTTTTTTTTTTTTTTTTGATAATCAAAAGAAAATTTATTTGACATTACCATAAAGTGATTTCATCTTTTGCATAACCAAAGGATGTCTATCAGAAGTATATTGATGAATAATAGAATATGTTAAATTTCTTCCTGGTATAATAACAGAATTTGCATTATTTAATTCCAATATACCATAATTTCCATGAAATGCACAAGGCACTTCCTCTTGAAAATATTTTATTTTTTTATAAGAAGGATATTCATGCTTTATATGAAGAATGTAATTATGATTTGCCTGATCAAGAGCAGCATTAAGTAATAAAGAACATTTTACAAGTTTAGGATTTTTAATTTCATTTAATATTGAACTTAAATAGTAAAATAATCCTTTTCCATTACCTATAATTACTCCTGCACATGAAATTTCCAAATCTCCTAGACTTTTTAATATTGACATTCCATAACATGACATCCAAAGGCGATTATATTTTTCATTTTTAAATTTTTTTTTACTACTTTCAAGTGTAAAGACCACATAAGGTTCAGTCTCTAATGGAAAACATAGACTTTCATTTAAAAATGGATCTTTTTGAAATGCAACATCAGAATTATCACTTATAATAAATTTGGATTTAAAAAATGCAAAATTAAATTTATCTTGTAATATTTCTTTATGAAAATAAAAATAACGACGAATCCACTCATAATATAATGCAAAACGAAAATTATTAGCTCCATTCCTTATATTAGTCGCCCATTCTTTATTTAAAAAATCAGGATTCCAAATTTGAATAACACTCAATTGAATATCATTAAATTGTATTTTTCTTGACAAATTCTCAGAATTAGAAACTATAATCCAGTTTAAAAATCCTTCTATAGACCATTTCCTAATATTTTTTTCTTTCCATAAATTCAAAAAAGTTGTAACATCTACAAAAAATACTAATTTTGTACTACGAAAAATAGGTAAAATATTAGAATTATTACCTCTTTCTCGGGTAACTGTATATAATGAAGAAATAAATATATATATCCACTCATAAGAATTTATTTCTCTATATTTATAGAAATTTGAAGATGCATTAAAATAATAAGTTGAAAAAACGTAATTAAATCCTTCATAAAGTTTCCTTTGAGAAACATATTTTAATGTCCTTGGTATAAATTGATCATAATTAAACCTATCTAGATCATTTGGAGGTTCCTGAGTTTCTTCTTCTCCTCCATTTATGTTAAAATCAATTAAAATCCAACAAGATAGAATAAATAGCAATATAAATAATAAGAGCCATTTTACTATTTTCTTTTTTAAAAAACCCACCATTCATAATACCTATCAAGAGTATATTTTTTTTATATATAAAAATAAAATATATGTACAAAAAGAAAAAAAAAAAAAACTGGAATTTTCTTTTTTTTTTTTTTTTTTTTTAAGAAAAAAAGATATGAAGAAAGGTTTTTTAAAGCAAATGTAATAACTAAAATATGATAACCCACTAAGAAATAAAGGGTGGTAAAGAAAAAAAATAATAACAATAAACAAAAATTTTAAGTTACATGGGAATTTTACACCTGAGATAAAGCGAGGTTCCCTTCCTCTATCGCTTGTTTAGCACTCTGTAATAATTCATTATCTTCATTTAAGGTTTCACCTTCATGTAAAAATTCTTTTAAATCTTTTATAGCTGCACGTAATCTGTTCTCTGAGTGTGGAATCATCATTTGTGCTTCTCCAAGAACATTTTCCTGTTGTTTAACTCGGTCTGGATCTCTTTGTTTAATAGTATTAAGACGCTCGGTTTCACAAATTACTTCCTTCTTCGCAAATTCCAGATCTTTGATATTTCTCTTAAGTCCACTTACCTTAATTCTTAAACTCTTCATAAAAGGATCTTCCTCTTTTTTCGTACGTCCAGCAAAACGATTAACAGTATCGGTATTAGTTGAAGACATTTGGATTTTATTTTTTTTTATTTTGTATTGACAAATATTGTCTTTTCTTTATGTTTATTTCTTTTTTTTAGTATTTTTGGATTTGATTTTGATAACTCAAAAAATTGACCCTGGAAGAAAAAATTTAAAAAAAAAACAAAAAAGAAATATATGAAAAAGATTTATTTATTAAAGAAATATATATATATTATATATAAATTTCCGGTGCTTTTTCGCACCATTTTTTTTTTTTTTTTTTTTTCACAAAAGAGAATAATCTCCCTTAATAATAATAAAAAAAAAAAAAGATTTTTTGCCCAGACATAACATATTTAAAATAATTTAAAGACAAACTTTATTCTTCGCTCTGATCAGCTGCAAACATACCATGCTCATTTAGCATACCATAATAAGAAAGTACATTTACCACTGTTTCTGTAGGGAAGTCATCAGTTCCACCAAATTCATCAAATCCAATAATGCTGTGAAACGTTTTCTTACCCTCAATAAGCATTAAAGTAGGTAACATAATTACATTAAATCTTTCAGCCAAAGAAGGGATTCTTTCGACATCAACACAGCAAAAACGTGTTTCAAAATGTCCCATAGCAATTTCTCGTAGATGTCTTTCAATTATAGAACAACGTGATGTACTTCTTCTCATAAAGTGAACCACAACACGTTCAGATTGTTCCACAGCCTGAAAAAACTCCTTTGGATCAGTTAATTCTTGGACTTGACCATGTCCTTTTTTTACCCAAGCAGCTCTACGTGCTTCCATTTCTTTTAACATCCTTAGGCGTTTACGACGAAGTTCCAATAATTCATCATCATCCATATTATCAATACGTTCCATTTCATCGTCAACAGCACGTTCTATAGTTTCCGCAACTTGCAGAAGCGCTTGTTCCGTTGGATTACTCATTATTTCTATAATATATATATATATATTTTTTGTGTTAAGCACAACGAATTTTCTTTATTTATTTATTTTTTCTTCTTTTTTTTTCTTTTTTTTTTTTTTGGGGGGGGGGGGGGGGGGGGGGTAATTGAACAGAAAAAAAAAAGAAAAAGAAAAGAAAAGAAAAGGAAATTTATTTAAATCTCGATATTCCATATTTAAACTTTTATTAGAAATCGCTATATTTCCTTTTCGATCAGATTCCTTTTCTTCTGAAAAATGAAACAAAAAAAAAAAAAGAAAAACAAGATTGAACAGAATACACTAATAATACTAGTAATTGTCATATTTTGTATTGCTTTTAATACATGATGCTAAAACATCATTATCTGTTTTCCCTTTAATCTGACGAAGAAACATATATGAAGGACATCCCATTGAGTTAGGTGACGGAAAAATACATTCACGAATTTGTTGAAAAACAAGTATTGTCCTTCTAAAATAAAAATCCCCACCAAAAATATATTGAATATCTTCTTTTAAACTATAAGGAAGATAACGAAATCCATGAACGTAGCTATCCCTAAGTTGAAGAACCCAATCACTAATTTTTGGAAAAATATAAGTACCATCTCTTGAACGTGCATATAATCGAGCTCTCCATCTTAATGCATTACATGATAAGGCCTTTTCTTTAGCATCTAAATCATTATTTGAATCCTTTATATAATCATTAATTTTATTTAACATTGATAGATATAATTTTCTTGTTCCAGAATGATCAAGATCTCTTGTTTCACCAAATTTTGCTTTTAAATTATTAAAACTGTAATCATCAGGTACAATACCTAAAGAATGCTCTGGTTCTGGAATCCAAGCCAGAATTATAGCAAGCAAAGAAATAGCAATGCATAACACATAGAAAAAACGCATCACCTTTAACTTAAAACTAATAATATTGTACTTTATCAAAGGGAAGTAAAGATAAAAAAAAAAAAAAACAGAAAAGAGGGCTTTCATATTATTAAAGTTTATCAATTTTTTTTTTTATTTATTTTTTTTTCTCAAAAAACATATATATATATATGTATTTTTTTTTCCCCATCATACCAAAAAAAAAAAAAAAAAAAAAAACAATCCCAAAACTCAAAAACGCCTTTTTTATTATTATTACTATTATTATTTGTTTGTTGTTTTTTTTTGTTTTTGTTTTCTTTTTTTACATTCCTTTTTTGGTTTAATAAAGATAAATGATAAGAGAATAACAACTTGTCAAATTCAACAAAAAAAAAAAATAATAATAATAACATTATTATTGAGAACAATAAAATAATAATCCACTAAATAAACCCCAACCATTAAAACCCCATTCAGAAAAAAACATATATATATATATGCATTATAACAAACGAAGTCAGTAAACTAAAAGGACCCAAGAAAAAAAAAAAAAGAAAACCACACCCGCCCCCTTTTTTTTTCTTGCCGTCGTTACGAAAACGGGCTTGAATGCCAGGAAATCCCCACACCAAAAAAAAAAGAAAGACCATGAATTCTCGCGGAAACCGCGGTCCGGTTCGGGAACGCCGAAAGAAAAAATAAAAAAACCGACACCCGCGGAGGCCCCCCCCCCCCCCCCCCAAAAAAAAAAAAAAAAAAAAAGAAAAAGAAACGCGAGGGAAAGGCACCCAAAGGCGACGCGCCGGAAACCACCCCCAAGGAAAATGAGGAGAGGCGAAGCAGGCGCAGAACGGCAGCGGGCTCGGGCAAACAAAAAAAAAAAAAAAAGGGGGCGGCGTCGCCCCCGTTCTTGGGGGTGGGGGGCCGCTGCTCGGAAAAAGCCCGCCGTCCCGATTTTTGCGCCACAAGAAAGAAAAAGATCACAAAAGGAAATCGGGCGAGTCACAAAATAGTGAAAGGCAAAGGCCCCGCAAAAATTCCCACCCGCGGTTCGATCCATCCCCCTTCCCCCCTTCCCCCCTTCCCCCCTTCCCCCCTTCCCCTCTTGTTTGCTGCGGCCCCATTGGGCCTGGATGGATTTCAAAGTTACAGAAAATGACCGGGCGGGGCTTCGGTTGCCACCCTGAAAACGCCAATTCCATACAAAGGAAAAAGGAAATATTAGCGAGAAGAAAAACGCACTTCACATTTACACCTGGAGAAACGAAGCGGATTTACAACCAAACCCATTGGAAGAAAATAAAGAGGGGGGTATAACAAATCAAAGAAATACATTTTACTTTGCAAATGAGTCAACTTACAAAAAGGGGATTTCTTTTCAGGGTCTTTCCCTCTCCTTCTTCAGACCCCAACAATCCCTCTTCACCAAGTTAGACGCTGAAAAGGCCATTTCCCCGAGACAAAACCATCAGCCAAATTATGAAAAAATTGCATATA
>JASANY010000850.1:0-78077 GCA_030849755.1 Trypanosoma avium
TACTGTTCCTGCTATTCTTCATATGCCTGGAGGTATTAGAGGATGGCGAGATGCCTTACCTAACTTTATTAATAAAAAATTCATGAGTTCAGGATGTATATGATAATCCTAAAATCCTTAAAGAGGTGGAAGTTCTTTTAAAAAGTGTTGAATTTGTTAAGACACGAAGAATTGGATAATAAAACACGAATTCATCGATATAACCAAGTATGTCCCTACAATCAGGCATTGAATTTTTCTTGGATTACAAGTCCACTTAAAAAATGATCTTCATTTATTTATTTAATACATTATTTATCTCTCTCTCTCTTTTTTTTTTTTTTTAATGGCGTATTACTATTATTATTATTATTATTTCTTTTTTTTTTATTTGCATAAAGTGGAAGTCTCTTTTTTTTTTTGCTAGTCTTTTTTTTTTTTCCTTTTAACCGATGAAAAACGCCTTTTGTTTTAATTTTCTATGAGTTGAATCAAATAAAATTCAATAAGTGTATTTTCTTTTTGAATTTTAATTAAATGTGTCCTACATATTTTGAAACCTCTTCATTAATTCTTTTTTTTTCCTCCCTTTCGAAACAATGAGTCATTAAGAAGTATTGATTTTTAATTGATTTTTTTTTTTTTTTTTTTCCTAACAAGCCGTTTTTGTTCACAATAACGTTTGGCGTGAGACTGGAAATAAAAATATGTTCAGAAGTATGTTCTGAGTACTTTTTAAATATATATATATGTTGTTACTATGATGTGATCGATGTTTTTTTTTTTTTACTGGGGCTGGGGGTTTTGGGGATGAGATCGCATTTAAACTTTCTGTAAGGTAAAAAAAAAAAAAAAATACGGGGTGAGGGGACGATACATCGCTCTGCATTTTTTAAAGAGTTCTATGAAGCGTTTTTTTTTTTTTTTTTTTTTTTTTTGTAAAGGTACACTCTGCACGATGAAAAGGTCATGCCATAGTTGTGGAAATATTATTATTATTTTCCTTTTTTTTTTGGTGTGTGCGGGGGGTGTATGGGCGTTTTTGGTTGTTGTTCCTAATGAAATGCACTATTGTCTTTTCTTTTTCTCAACCTTTTATGTTTAATATTTATAGTTAAAACAAACTTTAAGCGGTAATCATGGATGTTGGTGGGATTGAACCGCTGAATGAAGGTGCTGTGGACACAACCCCCGACGCAACTTGGTCGGGAGAAAGCAATAGTTTTCGTAGTTAATACTGAAACAAACAGATTGATATGCCCACATTGCCCTACAACACGTCACGTAAAATGGGCTTTACGACATGTTCATAAAGCAAATCCTAAAAAACAGGACTCCTTCTTGCTCCCCACAATTCGTTAGCAGCAAGAGATATCGCTCTCCTTGCTGAACCGAAGAAGAGAACTCCCATGAACCCAAACAACTTTATGTGGGGAAAGAATAGAGTGCCCCTACTGCAATAAAACATTTGCTAGAACTTGGCTTAATAGGCATATCCGAGCTGATCACCCAACGACAGACCTCTCAGAGAAGGATTAAACTCCAGTGCCAAAGCGAAGGCGATTGACAAATACTCAGAGTCTGTGGCAGTGTTCACACTGCGAGAAATATTACTTTAATAAAGAGACTCTGCATAAACATGTCACCATCACACACCGTCATGATGCACCACCACCACCCACTAGAGATGACCCTACTTACCCCCATTTACATACGAGTTATGTAAAGACAAAACTTATATGAGCTGCACTGGACTATTAGAAAACCATGTGCAGAAAAAGCACCCATCGCATAATTCTGGAATGGAGCACTGCTAAGATGGAAAGGGACGGAAATTCGAAATCCTGCAAAAAGCTCTCAAATGTCCAGATTTGTCCATCAGTTTTTATTTCAGAATCCACACTTTACATTCACATAGAGAGAGAGTTCACAACCTGAACATATCCTCAGCACCAAAAACTCCTTGGTTCCGGACACATAAGTATTGAGGAAACTCTGCAACACCTACTTCAGTGCCCTGGTTTCGCCTCCTTGCGAGCCAAGCACGGAGTTAATTCCCCGAAAGAAGCCAACAAATATTTTATTTTGGAGCTCGCAAAGTTCCTGTGCAAGTTGTTTCATCTTCCAGATCCCACTCTACCAGTCCCTGAAAGTGATGAAGAGACATTCTCGCCATCGAATAAGGAAAACGACCCTATTTTTTTTAATTCAGTTTCTTCTTTAATAGATCTATCCACTCCCTCTACTTTGACTTCTTCCCAGGATCAGGTTACAGGAAAGTAACAACGGAGGAAATGCAATCGCTCCAATTCAGTTTCTTCAACAACGAGATTGGGCTTCCCCTATCCTCTTTTTTAATTCCCAGGATTCTACTTCTATGCCATACAAAGCGCAGAGGGAATTGGTTAGAAAATTCTTTCCCCAGCTAAAATGGAGTTTGCCAAACGTGTAGTGGAAATGTGGTTGCGATGAAAAGAAAGAAAGAAACATGGCGAGCACTCAAGCAAGCTCAATGCGGCAGCTTTATGACATGGGGGATTCGGGCAGCATGCATTTCGTATTTCCTGGGGGTGGGAGTGGGAATCCGTACTCTGAATACTATGATAATCTCCTTTCAATTTTCGGCAGCCGTGACTATGTAAAGGTTGCGATTTCATCCAAATCCCTTGATGATATGGTTTCAAATTGCCGTATCCGGCTCCAGGGGGAGGGAAGACGAACCTCAAGAATATGGGAATGTATCCCGTGTGGGTTTTTTTTTTTTTTTTTTCTGAACCAAGTTAGGGGCAGTGTTATTATTATTATTATCAATATTTTTATTATTATTACCCCATAAAAAGGGTCAAGAAATTATGCCTTCCTTCTTTAATAAAAGAAGGAATCCTCCCATGGGGGGGGGGAAACATGATCAAGAATGGGGTTCGAACCCCAATACATTTTAAAATGTCTCTTTGGATAAATTATTATATTTTTATCCATTAGGTTAAAGGGATGGAGTAGAAAACAAAAATTAAATTTTAAAAATATAAAATATAATTTTGTTTTTTAATTACTTTTATTTATAATTTTTATTTTTTATAAGTTTTGTTGTATATCTTCTCGGCTATTTAGCTAAGATCAAGTTTTTAAACTGTTCTTATCAGAGTAATTCCTGATATTGGATCATATTATATGATCCAGGAATAGAAAACTTTGAAAACCTTAAACGTTCTTCTGGAGTTCCACGTGTCCAGATGGAGCGTTTATTTTTTTTCCCCCACACTATTTTGCCAAACTACTTCATTTACTCAAAAAAAAAAAAAAACCGGGATTAAGACGATCCCAGTAAAGAAAACATCCGTGACAGGACTCGAACCTGCAACCCTCTGATCCGTAGTCAGATGCTCTTCCATTGAGCCACACGGACGACGACGGTGACGAAAGTGACAATGATGACATTAGACTAAAAATATATTACGATTATTTAGTTTTTCTTTTTTTTTTTTTTTTTTTCCTTCAAAAGAATAATCCTGGGTCGTTTGTTCCCCTTAATAACCCATATAATGCTCAGATATTTAAAACCCCCCAAAAGGGAAATGAGAGATATCAATAGTAAATTTTTCTATCACCCGTAGGTGTTTAAAAAAATATAAATCCTTAAAAAATAATCAAATACAAATGATTTTGTCGCCCGCGTCCGGGCGAGCCTGTAGGCTCCTCTCCCGCCCTGTGTGCGGGGAGGGTGGGCGGGAAATTTTGGGTTTTAAACTTAAAAAGACCCTCGGGCCTTAAAATATGTTGAAGATAACAAATAAAAAAAAAAAAGAGGAAAAAAATACATAGCATCTTTAAATCTTTCAATATATGTAAACACGCGGCCTGGCCCCGTTCTCTTCGCAAGCTTCAAAAAAAAAAAAAAGAACACGCATATTTAAAATTTCAAATATTCCCCATCCTTCCCCAATCAAAAAAAAAAAAAAAAAAAACCCGGGGTTCGACAAAAGCAGAAGGAAGACCAGGCGTTTTTTTTTTTTTTCGGAAGTTTTCCCTCTCTTCTTCTTTCCGCCTGGTTTTTTTTACTTTTCCCCACCCGAAAATAGCCGTCGTTTGGGGCGGGGGTACCGGCGGAGCGGGCGCGTGTCTCCATTTTTTTTTTTTTTCCTCGTGGTGATTTGGTGCGCGGTTGTTCGCTCGCGCATTGTGTGCGCACACTTGTGCATATGTATAGGTGGGCGCGTGTGGGTTTTGTCTTTTATGGGTATGTGTGTGGTGAATTTGGTAGTTGTTTATTTGTGGTCTTCCCATATTTTCATTTCTATAGTTTGATTTCTAAGAAGTTACATATTCAAAAAGAAAAAGAGAGGAGGAAAAAAAAAAAGATATTCAGACCTATATTATTGGAGATCTTTCCTTTTTTTTTTTTATTTTGTTGTAAAATTTACCTGGGTAAATTGACGATGATGATAATGATAATAACAATGATGATTAATATGAAATGTGTGTGTGTATGTATATATATATATATATATATATATATATATTTTCTTCTTTAAATATTATTATTATTATTATTATTATATATATATACATTTGGTCTTTTTGAACAGATCGATAATTTAAGTGGACTGGATAAATAACAAGAATAAACAAATAAATAATTGCCCAATATATTATAAATAAAATTACCCATATAATATAATACAATATATATATATATATATATATATATATATAAATTGAGGAGGGTGGGGTGTTCCTTTTTTTTGTTTTTCTTTTACCTATCCTACTTTCTGATTAAATTATACCCTTAGAAAAAAATAAAAAATAAAAGACTTTCCATTTCTTTTTTTTTCTATCTGTCAAATATTATTATTTTATTAAATTATTTCCTAGAAGAAAATAGGACATTTATAAAATTAAAACCAGAAGGTATTATATATATATATATATATATATAAATATAAATATATATAATAATAATAATATAAATTCACGAATGACTGCGAGTTATATTAAATTAAAAATAGTAATGTTGGGAGAAGGTCGCGTTGGAAAGACTTCTTTACTTCAGCGTTTTATTAGTGATTCTTTTAACGAAGAATGTGAATCTACTACGAAAGCATCAATGTATGCTAATATAAAAATTTCTACTTCAGATGGGGTTACGGCAGAGCTTTCAATATGGGATACAGCTGGACAAGAACGCTATCATGCATTAGGACCTATTTATTACCGTGATGCTCATGGTGCAATCCTTGTTTATGATATAACAGATTATGAAAGTTTTTTAAAGGTAAAAATTTGGTTAAAAGAACTTCAACAAGTTGTAGGTAATCAAAATATTTCTGTAGTTATAGTTGGAAATAAAGTAGACTTAGAACGACAACGTCGTGTTTCAATTAAAGAAGCAGAAGAATGGTCTCAACAACAAAATGCAAAACACTTTAATGTTAGTGCAAAATTAGGTATTCATGCATCTGATCCTTTTTATGGTATAGCTTCAAGTGTAGTGGCTAGAATTGGCGATATTGATAAAACAGTAAATCAAGTTTCTCGAGTAAGTACAGAGAGCATGATGAGTAAGATGCCTATAGGGTTAGGTTCACCTCCACCAAGATCTAGAGGTGTAAAAATAAAATTGAATGAAACTCTAGATAATGAAAATTCTTCTGTAAAAAAAGGATGTAGCTGCTAATAATAAAAGTTTAATCCCCCCACCCACCCCCTTTATATATATATATATGAATTGCAATGGTATCGTTGTTGATGTGATGATTTTTTTTTTTTTTTAGTTGTTGTTGTTGTTGTTTCTTTTAACTTAGTATTGATGTTTTTATTTTCTTTTGTTTTTTTGGACCCTTTATTATATTTCAATTTTTATTTTACAGAAGCAATGCCTAATTTTTTTTTTTTTTTTTCCTTTGGGTAATCTTTGATATCTCTAAATTCATGTTTTTTTTATTTTGAAACGTTTTTCCTACTGTTATTATTATTATATTCTTCTTCTTCTTTTTCTGAAAAATAATTCTAATGAGAAATCAGGAAAATAAAAAATATTTTAAAAGGGGGCTTTAGTAAAATAGTGTCCCTGATTTTTTTTTTTTTCTATTTATATATATATATATTTTCTAGTAATAGTTTTCCTATCAATATTCATTTTTTTTTTTTTTTTAAATTACATATTAATGAAATTATTGTGCCCTTTTTGGGTAAATAAAATAGATGCTATTCCAATTGATTCTCCTTCCGCATTAAGATTAAGAGATATACTATATTGCAATGTAAAAGATAGTAATGAGGTTTGGAACTACGTTTTATTAGCAAATTATATAATTGATATAGAGTGGTTATTTCGTGAAGCACCATCTCTTTTACATACTAGAGAGCAAATTATAATAATTTCAGGTGAGAAAGGATATAAAAAACAATTTGAATCTTTATCTTTACCATCTAAAATAAATAAAGATAAAATAAAAATTATAAATCCCTATTTACCTCTTCCTTTTGGTGTACATCATAGTAAAATTGCTATTTGTGTAAATACAAAAGGTATAAGAATAGCAATATTTACAGCAAATTTTATAAATGAAGATTGGAATCAAAAGACTCAAGGTATCTATGTACAAGATTTTCCAAGAGTTAATAATTTTTCTGAGAATATTGAAAATAAAAAAGATTTATTTTATTTTAAGGATTCTAGAGGAAATAGATTTAAGAATGAATTAAAAAATTATTTGGTTCATTACGAAATATTTTCTTGTAAAAAAAATAATATTGAATTTATAAATAATTTATTAGATGAAATTGATTTTAGTGATGCTAATGTAGAAATTATTTCTTCTGTTCCAGGATATCATCGTGGTATGGATGCTTATTTATATGGAATGGGAAGAATAGAAAATATTTTTAAATCTATAAGTATAGAATCAGATATAAGTAAAAAAGAATCTATATTAATATGGCAATATAGTTCTCAAGGTAAATTAACTGATAATTTTTTAAAAATGTTTGAAAATACAATGTTAACAGAAAATAAATCTAATAATAATTTAAAACAGAATAATCCAGTTGTTCGAGTAATATTCCCAACAGAGTCTGAAGTAAAAGAATCTTTGGAAGGATGGCTTGGGGGGATTTCATTACCGTTACGACTTAATTGTTGTCATCCATATATTAATAAACGTCTTTATAAATGGGGGAAAGTTGAAAAAAATACTAGTAGTATTAAAATTACACGTAAAAAAACAATACCACATTTAAAAACTTATATGCGCCTTACAGAAAATAATGATGGTCTTAAATGGTTTATATTAACAAGTGCTAATCTTTCTCGCGCTGCTTGGGGTGAATGGCAAAAAAAAGAAACCCAACTTGCAATTCGTTCTTATGAAATTGGAATTCTTTATGATGGCAATTCCTTTATAAAATTTTCAGAAAAGGGTCCTTTTACAGTTACACCTTCAAAACCAATTCCAATACCTTCTTCTATTAAAGGGGATGATCTTGTAGAAATAAATATTGAACAAAATAAAGGGGAAATTGTTCAAAAAGGACCTATATTATTTTTACCATATGATCCTATTAATCCGGATCCATACGCAAGTACTATTCAAGTGCAACAACATAAAAATAATGAGATTAATTATAAATATAATACTCAGGATATACCTTGGGTTATAGATATTCCTCATAATGGTAAAGATGCATTAGGAAAAGAAATAAGCGAGGCAATAAAAATTAATGATTCTTTAAAAAATGAAGTAGATGAATATTTAGAAATACAAAATAATAAAACCTTTCAAAAAGGGAGAAAGCGTGATCGTTTAAATTAAAAAAAGAAAAAAAGAACCTTCTTTTTTTTTTTGTATTCACTTAATTATATATATATATATATAATTCCCTTGTTTACTATAGAATTAACTAAATATTACACTACTACTTTGATTTTTTCATTTTTATTATTATTATCATTATTTTCTTCTTTTTCTTTTGTCCAGCTTTTTCTTTTTTTTTTTTTGTAAAGAGGATAAGATTAGTGAAGAATACTCTTTTTTTTGTTGTTGTTTATTCTCTCATTTTTGTGCTGTAGCCTTGTTTTTTTTGAGTTTTTCGTTTTCTCGAGCATATAAAATAAACTTTCTTTTTTATTGCTTCTGCTAGGCGAAAATTACGAAGCAGGGTTTAAAGAAAAATTTAAATCCATTTAAGATTAAAAGAAACCTCTTTCTAAATAGAGAAAATAATAATTAAAAGAGACCTTAGTATTAGTCCTCTTAAATTGAGAACTCACATAGTAATCTATATGGAAGTTCCTACAAGTCAAATAACCTACGAGAGACAATATATACTTTGTGAAAATAAAGATAGTGAATTACCAATGACCTTTAATGGTCAAACGGTAACTAGAAATAATAAAGAAAGCAGTTCAGGATTAAGTACTAGCAATAATCTATTGAAAGAAGATAGTAGGATACCTAGTGAAAAAATATGTAATGATGACTTCATCATAACTCAACACGATGTCGAATTTGATGGTGATGAATGGAGATTTATTATTGAGGAATGCTACGATGAACTATATAAAATTTTCCATAGTTCTACTGTAAAAGCATTAAGTATACCCAATAGTAGTGTTTTTGATATTGTTTTCTCCCTTGGGTCTCTTAAGACTCATTTTTCCGTTCGACATCCGTCTGTCATCTCAACTAAAGATATTGATAAACTACTTCTTGCTCATAATTACAAAGAACTTTGGACGCTCTATTTTAAAGAAAAAACAAAAAAAACAGGTATAATAGAAACAAATGAAATAAAAGAAATATCTACACCTCCTAAAACCTACACAACTAAAAAACCAAACGATATAAACAATAACTTTTCAATAGATAGATCTACAAGAGAGGAAATAGTAACAAAATGTATACCTAACAATGAAAATCCAAAATTATCTACTAGTCATGAAATATGTTTTTCAGGAGAGTTGTGGGGAACTATTCTCAAAAATCAAAGAGAAGATTTATCTAGGACATTAGCTCTTGATATTTACGATGCTACCAAAATCCCTACAGGGCCTCAATCCCAGCTATATTTTGAAAATAATTCTCTCTTAGCCATATGTACAATAACTCATGATAAAGAAATAACAGAACAGGTAATTAATAAACAGCTTTTAGAACATAGGTATCAAAGAGTCTGGACTATATATAATCAAGCAGCACATAAACATAAATGCAATTCAGGAGAACCTCAAACAATAACCTTACGACATAGTAGAATAGCACCATCAAATAGGAATACTGAAGAAGGAAAAAATTCAACACTAATAGATCAGCAAAAATCCTTAATTCAGCACAGTCAACCCCACATGGCAGTTGGCACAGCAACACATCAACGTGGTATCCTTGGTGGACCACCTGCTGAAGATAATATTTTGCCGCTTGAGGCAGTTTCAGGTGGCTCAAATGACAATGATTTTACTGTTACTAAGCACCGTGTGAAGTTTGATGGTGATGATTGGGATCTTGTGGTGGAACGGAAGCGTGCTGCCCTTGAAAAGGCATTTGATACTGATGTATGTGATGCAGTAGGACTTCCTAGGGGATCTGTTGTGGATGCTAGTTTCATTCTTGGTAGCCTCTCTGCTGAATTTGGAGTTCGTCATCTGGCCTCAATGCGAAAGCGTGATGTGGACAAGCGACTAGCAACCTGTGAGTTTCTTGAAACATGGAAATTATATGAACCTCGTCAACCAGTGACAAGAGATGATGCCGCGGCCCCGTTGAAGTCTGTGGCTGCTGAACCGGAGAAGGAGGAACTGGTAGTAACTCAGCACCGTGTAAAGTTTGATGGTGATGATTGGGATCTTGTGGTGGAACGGAAGCGTGCTGCCCTTGAAAAGGCATTTGATACTGATGTATGTGATGCAGTAGGACTTCCTAGGGGATCTGTTGTGGATGCCAATTTTACACCTGGACCTATGTCCGCTGAATTTGGAGTCCGTCATCTGGCCTCAATGCGAAAGCGTGATGTTAACAAGCGACTAGCAACCTGTGAGTTTCTTGAAACATGGAAATTATATGAGTCTCGGCAAAGAGTCACAGGGAAAGATGATTCTTTTGTTATTAGATCGTTTGATAGAGTTTCTCCAGTATTACGTAGTACATTTTATGTTGCTGAAATAGCACCCTTACTGACCTCTTCTGAAGTTCTTCTTTCCAAATTGAGATCTTCTGAAGAAGTTTTTCCTGTATTTAGTTCTGTCGAGTATGTTTCTGAGGTTCCGCCTATGCTGAGGTCATCAGAGTCTGCTTTGCCTATACTGAGGTCATCAGAAGAAGTTCTTCCTCTACTGAGTGCAGCGGATTATTCTCGCAGTAAGTCTCGTTCTTCAGTCTATGAAGTAGAATCTTTCCATGAATTGTATGAAGAAGGTGGCGCTTCTTTCCTGCGTTCGTATGAGGAGGTACCCCCTGCGTTGCACACAACAATGTATGTTTCTGAGGTTCTGCCTATGCTAAGGTCATCGGAGTCTGCTTTGCCTATACTGAGGTCATCAGAAGAGGCTCTTCCTCTACTGAGTGCAGCGGATTATTCTCGCAGTAAGTCTCGTTCTTCAGTCTATGAAGTAGAATCTTTCCATGAATTGTATGAAGAAGGTGGCGCTTCTTTCCTGCGTTCGTATGAGGAGGTACCCCCTGCGTTGCACACAACAATGTATGTTTCTGAGGTTCTGCCTATGCTAAGGTCATCGGAGTCTGCTTTGCCTATACTGAGGTCATCGGAGTCTGCTTTGCCTATGCTAAGGTCATCGGAGTCTGCTTTGCCTATGCTAAGGTCATCGGAGTCTGCTTTGCCTATGCTAAGGTCATCGGAGTCTGCTTTGCCTATACTGAGGTCATCGGAGTCTGCTTTGCCTATACTGAGGTCATCGGAGTCTGCTTTGCCTATACTGAGGTCATCGGAGTCTGCTTTGCCTATACTGAGGTCATCGGAGTCTGCTTTGCCTATACTGAGGTCATCGGAGTCTGCTTTGCCTATACTGAGGTCATCGGAGTCTGCTTTGCCTATACTGAGGTCATCGGAGTCTGCTTTGCCTATACTGAGGTCATCGGAGTCTGCTTTGCCTATACTGAGGTCATCGGAGTCTGCTTTGCCTATACTGAGGTCATCGGAGTCTGCTTTGCCCATACTGAGGTCATCGGAGTCTGCTTTGCCTATGCTAAGGTCATCGGAGTCTGCTTTGCCTATACTGAGGTCATCAGAGTCTGCTTTGCCTATACTGAGGTCATCGGAGTCTGCTTTGCCCATACTGAGGTCATCGGAGTCTGCTTTGCCTATGCTAAGGTCATCGGAGTCTGCTTTGCCTATACTGAGGTCATCAGAGTCTGCTTTGCCTATACTGAGGTCATCGGAGTCTACTTTGCCCATACTGAGGTCATCGGAGTCTGCTTTGCCTATGCTAAGGTCATCAGAGTCTGCTTTGCCTATACTGAGGTCATCAGAAGAAGTTATTTCTATGCTACATTCTTTAGACTATGATGTTTTACGAGTTGCTCAAAGTAATATTGATGGTGCTGATACTACGGATTCTAGGAAGGTAAAAAGGCTGTATCGTGTAGGGTTTGTTGGTAAAGAATGGAAGCGTATTGTTAATATGCATTTGGATCGTTTGAATGAATGCATTGTAAAGGATTCTAAGGTTTCTGAGAGTGTTTTGCCTAAGTCTGTGGAGAGTATCACCTGCGCACCTTCAGGGGATGTTGTTGCCTCAGTCTGGCTGGAGCACCCATCTTCCTTGTCACAGAGTGAGGTATGCCAAATGTTGCATGAGGCCCCTTTTACCTCCACCTGGCAGTTATATGATGAGTTGGCTAGGAATCCCGTCTCCCACCGAGTGACAACTTTCCATCGTGTTGGATTTGTCGGGGCGGAGTGGGCGGCGCGGATGCGGAGCGCTTCAGTGACTCCTGCATTTGTGAAGGACGTCGCGGAAGCACTGCGGCTGGAGCCGGCGAATGTACGGGTCGCGGGGCACACTCTCGACAACCACCTCGTCCTTGATTGCTACATTGATCACCCATCCACTCTCAGCGAGGCGGCGGTGGATGAACTCCTCGGGGCTGCTCCCTTCCCGCGGGTGTGGGACCTTTACAAGACCCAAAAGGCACCAGTGCTGCGGGATCTGCGTCCACTGCGGCGCGTCCCTCCCACTGCTCTCCTTCATCGCAATAATAATAATAATAATAATAATAATAATAATAATAATAATAATAATGGTAACGCTATTATTAATAAAGATAATCATCACCACCGTTGCCTACATGATCACTGCCGTCCATCTGTTAACGCTGAAGCAGTGCGACTGGGCCGCCATCATCTGCAGCCCACTTGCAGTTATCTGCAATATGTGCAAGCGAGAGAGGAGGCAGCAGTAGTGGGTGGAAGTATTTCACCTCGTCGCGGCAATGCACCAGACACCGGCTGTGTAACACCTATATCTCGTGGCACAACAGAAGAGTCTCAGAGACCTGCGTTGCCAACTCCCCCGCGTAGCACTTCCCTTACACGAGAAGGGGGTTCTGAGTTTCCATCCATCGCGACGCCTTCACGACGCGCCCTAAACCCATCACCACAAGAGCCACAAGAGCCAACAACACTACCCAAGATTGAAACTCCAACACCAAGAAAAGGTCAAAATTTGACACCGAAACCAGCCCTAGTGAATCTTCGAGAGGCGAGTGAGGCAGTGGCAAGAGAGCGACATCATCGTGTGAATCAAGAAAGACGACATAATACAAATGATACCCCTACAAGAGATGGATTACTGAGTGAAGTAGCTCTATACCATACACCAGCACACCTGCGACAAAATCCCTCACGCCGATTTCAACCATACCTTCAGCGAACTTGGCGTCCCCGCCCTAATTAGATAAAATTTTTATTTCTAATTACTAATATTAATATTACTACTATTGTTTTTCTGTTTGTACACGTTCTCGCGTAATTATTTATGTATGGTAAATATGTATATGTGCTTATTTTTGATGTATTTTTAGTTTTCTATGTATTTCAATGGTCCCCCTCCCCCACCACACCTACCCACCCTTCTGTTTTTTTTTCTTTTTTTTTTAATTTTAAATATTTTCCTCTTTTTTTTTTAAAGGTTTGTGTGTGTCTGTGTTTGTGTGTTTAAAGGCGTGTGTGGTATTGAAAATATCTTGTAATAATCTATTTTAGAATACACTATAAAATCATTTCCTTCAAAAAAAAAAAAAAAGAAATAAAAAAAGAAATAAAGAAAAAAAAAAAAAAAAAAAAACCCTGTTTTTTTTTTTTTGTATTGTCAATCCTTGTTTTTGACATCGTTTTGTAGTTTCTATCACTTCCATTCTCCAAAATTTTTTTTTTTTTGTTGTTGGGCGGGGGTTAGGGGGGCTTCATTATGTTTATCATTTTTGTCGTCTTTTCTTTTGACTTCTTCCAATAGAAATATTCTCACTTTCCCAGTGACAGTTTTTTTTTTTCTTTCTTTCTTCTTTATTGGGCTGTCTTTTTTTTTTTTTCTTTCGCTTTTTTTTTTTAATGCTTCATGTGTTTTTTTTTTTCTCATATTTCCGTATGATTTCGTTTCGTTATGGGGGAAGGAAGAGGAGGTGGAATTATGTTTTTTTTTTTTTATGTGCGTGTGTGTGTGAATTTTTTTTTTTTCTGCTACGGGTCTCTCACTAATTTTTTTTATCTTTCCTCAACTACTAATTTATTTATATGTGGGGTTGCTTAATAGTTTATTGTAGCACAAGTACAGCTTCTGTGAGTGATGGCATAGATATATATATATATATATATATATATAGAGTGGTGATGGTTAAGCACGCTATTACTTCTTCACTCATACATTAATTTATTTATAAATTTATAATTACAGATAAAGAAAGGACAAAAAAAAAAAAAAAAAAAAAAAACTCGTTGTCTTTAATCCCAATTCACGAGAAGAGTCTTAAAGTAAAAAAAAAAAAAAAAAAAAAAGAAGATAATCTTTTTTTTTGTTGCATACCAAAATGCTCAAAAAAAAAAAATAAAATAAAATAAAATAGGAAGAGTGAATTTATATCAATCTTCCTAGTTTTACATGGGGAGTTTTTTTATTTATTTATGACTATAATAATAAATTATTATGAATATTATTATTGTTATACCTCCATACAAATTCAAAACAAAACAAAAAAAAAAAAAGAAAAAAAAGACCAAAAAAAAAAAAGAAACTTCTAATAAAGAAGTAATTAAGACTAGAATTACACTATATATTTCTCCACAATGCTTATGCACATATTTACTAATATTTTTTTTGTTGTTGTTTTATCTTTATACGTTTGACTGGAAATTTTATCCACATGGAACCAGCTGTAAGAAAGGAAAAGGGCGAAGAAAAAAAAAAAAAAGAAAAGAGGGGATGAAAAAAAAAAATAATAATAAATAAATAAGAGACTAGAAAAATGATAAATAATAATTAAAATAGAAAAGAAAATATTAAATGTTTTGAAAAGAAAACAATGAAGAAATTTAGCAGAATTTACCTTGGTCTGAATTTTATGAGTCATTACTGAGTAGGAAGAAATAAGTAATCTCGGAGCCATTTGGAATGTATTGAAATATATAATGTTTCGTTCTCCTTTTATACAATAATAATTAAAAGAAAAAAAAAAAAAAGATTCTACGTATACTCAAGCGTAACCAGTAATATATATATATATATATTTCTTAATTACAAGAATTGAAAAGCATGCTTTATTGCAGTTTTCTTTTTTTTTTGCTTTCTCTCAAATTTTTTTTTTTTTCTTTTAATTCGTTTTATTTCCCCTTTATAAAAGTTTAATGCACCCTTCTCCTCAAAAAAAAAACAAATAAAAAAAAAAAAAACACGCTATTATACCTGTATTAGTGGAGATGAAAGTTCTGATTTTTTTTTTTTTTGCTTAATTGAATTCAAGAGACTTATAAAAAGTATTGTGTTATTTGATAACCTCAAATGTAAAATTATTCTTTTGCTCTTACTCATACAACTTTCTATTAAAAATATATATTTGCTTATTCTCTACGCTAGAAAAAGTGTGAAGTTAATAATTTATAATGAAATCTTTTGCTATATATTGTTTTTTTTTCTTTCTCTCTCTCTCTTTTTTTTTTTTTTTTTAATCCAATTAATTATTATTTCTTTTTTTTCTCCCTTGTGTATGTATTTGTACTTTCGAAGAAAATTTGCACTCAGGTGCACTCATACGCAGAGCCAAAAATAATTAAATAATAAGAATAAGAGACCTATCTATCTATCTGTATTCACATATATATATATATATATATATATATTTAGTTGATATGATACAAGAAGATCATCTCACTACTGCCCTTTCTACTGCTGGAGTGTCAGTGGCGGCGGCGAGTGTTATTTCAGCCATCGCCGCAGCCTGTGGAGATATTGCACATGATCTTCAAAATGATAAAGGAGAAACAGAAATTACATTAGCAGGTCATATGAATACTTTTGGTGATGCTGTACTTTCGGTCGATTTAATGGCGGAGCGGCATATTTCTATGAGACTCAATAATTGTTATCCTGTGGCAACATTTGTTTCAGAGGAGTGCCCGACACTCACGCAAGGTCCAAGTAGTAAGTGTCATAATAATAATAATAATAATGAGGTCTACTCTGTGGCATATGATCCACTAGATGGGAGTAGTGTGATTGCAGCAAACTTCACAGTTGGTTCTATATTCGCCCTGTGGGCTGGTAATACACCTATTGGGCAACACGTACGAGATATGAAGGCAAGTGTAATTGCTGTTTATGGCCCACGTACTTTGCTCTTTGTGGCGTTTCCTCATATTGGTGTTATGCAATTTTGCCGTCATGATAAGACATGGATTCCACACACAAATAATAATAATAATAATAATAATAATAATAATAATAATAATACACAAACAACACAGGATGTAAAATTTCTCCCATATCGTACTTATATGGCAGAGAAAGCAACAATATTTGCACCTGGAAATCTTCGAGCAGTACGTGAGTTATCTTGGTATCAAGCACTTGTAACTTCATACATGCGGCGAGGCGTAACACTTCGATATACAGGAGGAATGGTACCAGATGTGTGTCAAATGATTGTAAAAGGTGATGGGATTTACATGACACCAGAGACTCCTGCGCATAAAATGAAATTACGTTTATTATTTGAGGCGGCCCCAATGGCTTTTTTAATTCACTGCGCTGGTGGCCGCTCCACAACTGGGGTAATGAATATGATGGATGTACGCGTGGAGGAGTTGGAGCAGCGAACTCCTATTGCACTTGGGTGTAGGTGGGATGTGGAACAATATCAACGCCTGTGTCTCTCACACAAAAATAGTGTTGGTAGTATTGAAAATAAACTCTAAGGAATGGGTTTTATTTTATTTTATTTTTTTATTATTGTTTTTTAATTTACACATTCTTGATTATTGTAGATTTATTAAAAAAAAAAAAATTACAAACTAAAAAAAAACAAAAAAAACGAATAAAGACTTTAAATCGATTAAAATAGTGAAAGTTGGAAAAAAAAAAAATTTATTTAAAAATTGGAAATAATAAGTTGAATATATACATATATATGTATTAATTAATTAATAAATTAATTAATAATTTTTGGATGTTTTTTTTTTCCCCCTTTAAAAATTGTTTCTGAAGATGATGATGATGATTATTTTTTTTTTTTTTTATTGATCCGTTAAGCCTCGTTTTGTTGTTATATGCTTATTAAATTACCAATTTATGGTGATGGTCGCTTAAAAAAAAAAATTAAAAAAATAAACGTATAAGTGTGTTGATTTTGTTTTACATCACTATTTTTTTAATTTTGTTACGATAGAATACTTATTTATTAAAAACTAGTAAAAGAAAAAAAAAAATTATTTAAAATGCATATATATATATATATATAAGGATCTTTTCTTATGCTATGTAATCTTTATTCTAAAAAATAACAAAAAGTAAGGGAATCTATTTTTCTTTTTCTTTTTATTTATATATATATTTTTTTAATAGTACTAATAATAATAATAATAATAATAATAATAATAATAATTGTTTTTATTATTCTAATTATTCAAAAGCCGTGAGAGGGAAGTTAAAAAAAAAAGAACAGTAAAACCAGAAGAAAGATTTTTGTAAAAAAAGAGAAATAAAGTAAAAATAATAATAACAATAATAATAAATGGAGGGGATGGAGGCTGGGGCTGTGGCGGAGGCACCGCCTCGCACGATTGAAGAAGTGTTGGCGGGTGCTATGTGGGTTGCAAACCTCACCGACCCCGCCCTCTGCCTAGAGCGGCTGCATGAAACTTTCAATGAAGTTATTTTCAGCTGTCAAGAAACAGACGAAGAAAAAGAAAGAGAAGAAGAGCGGCGGGGTGGGCGACTTAAGACGGCGGCGGAGCGATTGCGGGAGGAGCGGGCGAAGGAGGACCTCCGCCGGGCTCTGCAAGAATTGCAAGACACTTCTTACCTTGACGAGGATGATGAGAATGAAAATGATAATAATAATAGAGATAATGATGATATGGATGATGATGAGGATGATATGGATGATGATGTATTCTCAGAGGAGGAATCACAACTGATGGATGATGAAGAATTTCTTTCTTGGATTCATCGCAATGATGGGCGGCGGGCGGAGGAGGTGGTGATGGATTCTTCTGCTGTATTAACAAAAACAACAACAACTGCTGCTGCTGCGGCTACATCTAGTGGAGTAGAACTTGAACTTCATCGTGTTGGTTTAGGTGAGGAGGAAAGATTGGTAACAGAAGATATTTTACCAGAGCGACTTAAGGCGATTGAAGTAAAAGAAAATCGCCCAAGACTTGGTTCACGATTACTACCGCATGGATATAGTTATAAAATTCCTTTGGAGTATGAAGCTTTTTGGATTTTGCGTCAGTTACGTACAGCTGGTCAACCATTAGCTCATAATACACGTATTTGTGCTATCGCTACAAGATCACCTGCAGAAGTAGCAGATGAACCTGTAGTAGTTGCAATAACTTATGCATTACGTAAAATGACACAAGAATATTTGGAACCTGCTCATTTAATGCTTTACCATCAAACTGCTCTACATCCACTTCTATGTGCTTTATTAGAAGCATCACCTCTTGTAGAAGCGGCAGAATGTACATTACCTGTTACTTCTTTTGCATATAGTACAGAAACAGGTCGTAGACAACGACCATATGTTTCAGACAGTTATGTTGGTTTTGGTACTATGTCAAATAGATCTATAGGAGAAGGAGATCCTACATGGACTCGTCTTGATTCTCATGATAGTGATTTCGCTCAGCGGAAACCATGTTTTATTGAACTTGGTAGACTTCTAGTACGTATTCTTGAACTAGATGTACTTTGTCATCGCTTAGAATGTCAACGACAACAATTATTATTAAAATTAAAAGATAATTCAGAATCAAGTGTACAAGATCAACGGGTAGCACTTGAAAGGGTTGTATTTGAAAGTAGTATAGAAGCAGATATTTGGCAAACATTTGTAGGATTTCTTAACTCTACCCATACACGAGGTCCAACTCATACTGTAAAAGTACTTGGACTTGAGGATGCTTTTGAAGAGTATACTATTACTGGAATTCAGTATCAAGAAAATTTATTAGCTAATGCACCAATTCATGTTTGTCAATCTCCACAATCAATACCTTTAATGGAATGGGCAAAACAGGTTGGAGCAAGTGCTAAAATACCTCGTTCTGGTGAAGCAGTACTTAATTTATTTAATCAAGCAATTATTGAACAATTTTCAAAATTACCTGTATTACGTAAACGAATATTTGATGTATTTTGTGCTGAAGGGGATCTCATCGTAACGTATAAACAATGTAATAAAAGGGATGATGTATATCCTTTGGCAACTTTTTTTGTTGAACATCCTCGACATTACCTTGATCTTCTTGAACGTGAAAGACAAGGTACTATAGGTCTTTATTATGTTTTAAATGAAGAACTTGTACGTCGTGAAGTAAATTTACGTCAATTATATGATCGATCTAATTCTGATGAGTGGTCAGCAGAAAGAGAACGAGCAATAGAAATTCTTTTATTAAAATTGGTAGATGGACTTATTCCCAAAATAAAATCTGAATTAAGTCAATTTGCACAAAATTGTGTACAAATGCAAGGTGTTGAACGTCTTGGACTATTATGTGCTCAAGGACCCTATGAACCTACAAGATTATGTTTAGGAGCCTATGATGATGATGCATTAGTATGGGAACCAGAATGGAATATTGTTGAAGCACTTCCTGTAAATAAAATTAAAAATTATGGTCGAAAACAACTTGCTCGTGTTTGTGCTGCATATCGTGGTGATAATGGTATGACATATTTAACTTTTATTGATGAAGTTGGTTCTTTTATTGGTTCTACTCGATGGATGGATTGTGCATTAAATTCTGAAAGTGGACGAGCTGCTGATTTACTTCAAAATATTCAACTTGAAAAACTTGTTGCAAAATGTAGTCCTACTGTTATAGCTGTTGGAGCTTCTAATGTAGCTTCACTTACACTTATGCGGTCTATATTGCGTTTTGTACGGGAACGTGTTTATGATGGATTTCATATTCATATCCCTGTAGTATGGGCACCTGTAGAAGTAGCAAAATTATATAGTAGTACAACCTATGCTGATCTTGAAACACCTGGAGCAGATTCTTTAACTCGTACTTCTATAGCACTTGCAAGGTATGTTCAAGATCCTTTAAATGCTATATGTGTATTATTTGATAATGAACGTACTGCACTTCGTCTTTCTCTTGGTGCTATGGTGTATACAACAAGTGAACAAGAAGAAAAATTATATACTCGTTTATGTTGGGAAATGAGTTTATGGGTTACAGCATGTGGAATTTGGGTTGATGAATGTATTACACGACCAAACAGTATTGCATCTCTTCAATTTATTGCAGGATTTGGTTCTTCACGAGCTAGAAAATTACATCAACTTTTAATTTCTCAACGTCCATCTAATCGTAAAGAATGTAATAATATAATTTCAAAAAATTTTGGTGATCTTGTTGCACGTAATTCAACAAGTGTATTAAGGGTAAGTCCTCCAAGTGATGGTGCATACGCAGATAATTGGCATCTTCTTGATCAAACATTAATACCTTTACAATGGTATGATGCTGCAACTTTTATTGCAAGAGCTGCATTAAAAAATGTACCTTCACGTTTATTAGCAATTGTAGACTTTATGAGATTAGAAACAATTGAAAAACGAGATCGTATTGAACGTCATGCACATCAGCAAGATATAACTACTTCAATACGTGAATATCAAGAAAAGAAACAATGTCGTTTTTCTGAATGGGAATTTTTACAATTAGGAGAACGTGAGGTAGAATTTTTACAAGAAGAAATGATATCAGCAGGTCAATCTTTCTTAAGACGCCCATATAGACGTTTATCTAGTAGAGAACTTATGACATGTATTACTGGTATTATTTATTGTACACAACATGATGCCTCTTCTACAAGTCGTTCAGTTGACAGTCGTTCACTAATGATTTGTGAAGGAGATTATATTACAGGAACACTTCAAGGAGTGCGTGGAGGTGGACCTGTACCAGGTATTCGTCTCACAACATCATATGGATTAACTGCCTTTATTTCTGCTGATGACATAGATGATGAAGTAATGAAACAAGAGATTTTACAGCATGAAAAATCTCTACGAGACTCTGGTGGGGCTTTACATTCAATATCCAATTCCCCAACTTGGCTGCGTCGTGGCGCACCAATTCAAGGTATTGTAATTAGTTGTAATTGGGAAAGGTGTGAATTACGTCTACGTTGGTGCCGCCCACGTGAAAGTCAATCAATTAATATTACTGGAAATAATAATAATAAAAGAGGAATCAAAGCGGGTGGAGGGGAAGAAGAAGAGGAAGATGATAATGAACAAAATTATGTATCTTATGCAAATTTTATAAATGATGCAGCAAGTAGTGCAAACTCTCTTCGTACGGTACGAATGAATTTAGATGCTCGTGTTTTTGCAACTAAAATATCACGTCATCCACTTTTTCGTGATTCCAGTAGTGCAACAGCACATGCGTATCTTCATGATAAAAAAATTGGAGAAGTTATTCTTCGCCCTGCTGCAGGGCGACGTAATAAAGCAATTGCGGTGGTTAAAATTGGAGAACGCTCCATGTGTAATTGGCTTATTAGCGAAGAGCGTCGCCCCAGTGGTACAATTTACTACCGATTAAAAGATAAAGTCACAGGCTGTGAGTCTGAGTTTGGGGATGTGGATGAGTTTTTGCGAAACTTTATTGTTCCAATGGTGGGGCTGGTGCAAACTATACGTGACCACCGTCGCTTTGTGAGTAGCACTCGTGATGTACAGGAGGCTTTAGAAATGCAAAGAAACACAGGCGTGACTTTCACGTATGTTTTTGCGGAGGTGGGGCAGCAGTCACGGCCACCGTTTTATCGTGTGTTTACCCGCGGGGGGAACACGGAGCGTAACTTTTACCTTCACATTGATGAGAGTAGTATTTATGTGCGAGTGCCTATACGTCGTGCTGGTGGTGGTGGGGTGGAGTTTAAATGGGTGAAATGTCGAAATGCAGAACATGTTAGCGAAGTTGTAAAAGGACTTGCTCGACCACGTTAATTAGGGATATAGAATAATAACAAGAATTATAATAATAATAATAATAAGAGGAGGAGGGTGACACATACAGGAATACACATAATAAAAAAAAAAAAAAAAAAAAAGAATTAAGGGGTGGATGAGGAAAATGGAGAGAAAAGAAGAAAAATAGGCGATTAACGCCAAGGTTTATTCGGCGAATTAAAAAGAAAAAGAAAGGCAAAAGTGTGAATGATTTAGCTTAAAACAAAACAAAACAAAAAAAAAATTACTACTGTTATTACATGACTGATGAAATAAGTTATTTATCTTATAATCACTAATAATAATGATATTTATGTGTGTGTTTAATTTATTATTATTATTATTATTATTATAATATTCAAAGAGAAAAAAAAGAGGTTGATGCTAAATGATGTAATATTTTCTTTCCCTTCCCTCCCCCCCTCATTTTTCTTTTTTTATTATTTTACTAGAAGAAGAAATAAAGGCCCTTTTTTTTTTTGTTTGCACACATACGCACACACAAAAAATTAATATAGAGCTAGAGACATACAAAAAATAAATAAATAATAGATTAAAGCTTTTATAACAAAACTTATTTTATTTGTAGGACGTTGTGAAAGTGAATTAATTAAGAAGAAGAAATAATTGCTATTTTTATAAATCGTCTTATATATAAATATTCTAAACAGCAATAACAACAAAAAAACACAACAACAAAAGATCTTTTTAGTACTATATTTGTTTCACATATCCCTGTTTTTTTTTTTTTTTTGATTCTTTTTTTCTTTTTTCTTTGAAAAGAAGAATAAATATTCACTTGTTTCTTTTATTATTATTATAATCTATTTCTATAAACTGTGAGTGTGAGAGTCACAAATGGGACGAAGACGGGCACAGTTTATTCTCTCACAACTCGCGCGTCAATACCCAGAGCCTCATAAGTGTTTAACACTTGAGGTGGAGCGGGTGGAGCGGGAGGCACGGCGGGTTGATGAAGATAATAATAATAATAATAAAACTCGACTACACGAGCGTTGCCTGTCATTATTACAAGAGTTGCAACAATTCCCTACACTTCTCCCATATATTGCCCAAGGGTGTCCTTCCTGCCTCACTGCTGTATTAGCAAGGGTTGGGAATAATAAAAATAATAATAATTATAATATGGATAGGAGTGATGATAGTAGTGATGAGATGGTGGAAAGTGAAGAAGATGAAAGTGTGGAAGTTATGATGAGTTTGGTATCATCACTTGCAACAGCAGGGGCACTTACAGATACAATAATGGAAGGAATTAATAAAAATTTCTTTGCATGTATAAGACTTTTATTCTCTCCTCATGCCAAAATGGCTGCAAGATTGTTAGGAAGAACTATATATTTAGCTTTTGATGGGGAAAAGCTTGCAGTACAGTTATTTAATAATGAAGAATTTTGGCAAAAATTTGATAAAACTTTCTTTGACAGTCAATCACAACGGGTTTCATCAAGTGTGTTAGTTGCATGTCTTGATATTCTTCGTAACTGCTGTGGTGTTATTACGAATATTACAAACTTCACTAATGATAGTAATAATAATACTAATACTGCTGCATACAATATTATTATTTCACGTCTACCAAGACTTTGTAATCTTTTAATTGTTCAAGAAGATACACAAGTACGAGATGCTTTATTTCAATTACTTGTTATTGTGCGTCTCACTATGGGAAATATGGAAAATTGTATAAAAGAGTGTCTTACAATACTAAATACATATATTAAAGATAGAGAAACTCTAACATTCAGTGAAGCCCTAGCTATTGACACTGATAAAATTCCTATTTTGGCACTGAATAAAGCACTTGAATCATTACAAAAACATCAGTTTGATAGTTCAGCTCGTTTACAAGATCTTCATAATATTTCAAAGTTATTATTTTCTCATCATATTTCATATAATGTAGCGGCAGCATTACTTGTATTACTTCCTGGTGCTCTTAAAAGTGTATTTGCAGCTGCTAGTGGTGTGGATGAACATCTCAGTGCCCAAGCTTGCATAATTTTGGCTTCTGCAATTAATGAAAAATTAATAGTGGAAGATAAACAAGAACAACAAAAAGAAGTTTCTTATTATATAGAGTTTGATTCATTATATTATCAGAATTCTTTAGTGGAATATTTTTTTCTTATTGGTGGTGTTGTGCTACTAGAAGATTTATTAACTGATTATAGTAATGGTGTAGTGGTAGCGGCAGTAAAACTACTACGATCTTTACTTCAATTTTCTAATAGTACAAAGAGTGTTATGTTAGCTTCAAAGTGTATTGAAAACTTAAGTCGAGCATTAGAAAGTATTAGTCAGGACACAAAGCTTTCAGATTTACTTCAAAGTTCTGATGATGAAGCAGTTTTATTATTAATTCTTGATACACTGGCTCTTCTAGATAATGAGGGAATACGTTTAGTACCAGAAACTACATTAAGTTGTGTTAGTACAATAGCAACTGAGGCACGATCAAATTTAAAAATATTAAAATCTTCTATTCATCTTCTTTCAATTTTAGCAACAGTTTACCCTATGGCGGCTACACTTGTGTTAGATTATGAATATATGAGTACTACTTTTGCTCCTGGAAGTATTAGTACAAATGGCATTAGTGGAATTCCAACTGAGTTAGATAGTACTTATATTATAGGATCTTTTAATATAATGTCCGCTATTGTTGCAAAACAACCCTCAAGTGTTACATTTGAATGGATAGAAACATTAGTTGCAGCATCACATCGATTAAAAGAATGGGAAAATAATATTCCTGAATATGCTATTGCATTATGGAATGTTATTTTACAAACTGTAAAAGCATCTGATGATGGTTGTGCTTATTTATTTGAAGATGAAGAATTTGTAAATTTGGTACTTAATGCCTTGGTAAAATCTTGTAAATTATCACTTTTAATGAAAAATATTAAATATGAAAATCAAAATAATAATAATAATAAAATTAATAATGAAAATAATAAAAAGGACAATAATAATAATAATGAAATTAAAAATGATATCAAAAATGAGAAATCTAACTTTCAGACAGTTGAATTATTTCCTATAATTATACAAGTAGCAAGACATATGCCAATGATAAAACCACAACTACTACCAGAAGGAACAAATAATCTTCTTGAGGCCCTTATATTTCTAATAGAAGCCCAAAAGAAAAATATTGAATCCGAATTACTTATAAATATAGTTTTATATTTCAAGGATAATGATATATTACTTTACAATACTGCACTTGATATTATTACTGATGCAGGACCTATTCTTGTACCCAAATTATTAGAACAAGTAAATTCATTTATTGAACGTGTTGGAGTATTAAAAACATTACCAAACATAACAAAAGAAGAAGAAAAAGAAAAAGAAGAATTATCAGGGGAAATAAAAACAATAGTATCAGAAAAAGAATCAAAAGAATTAACTAAAGAAATAGAAGATAATACATCATATACTAATCCTTCTGTATCTCCAGACAATATTAAACTATTAGAAACACTTAATGGATCACTTTCTATTTTAAATAGTGTACTTGAACGTAGTGAAGCTAGTCGCATTAACACAACACTTATTAAAGTTATTTCTCTCACTTTAAAAGTAATTAAATTATCTAAAGATTTTTTATTACCATTATCTTGTTATACGTATATATTGGAATCACTGTATAATTTATTAAAGAATAAAACTGAAAATATGAATGAGATTATTCATATTTTATGGTATGATAATCACATTATACAGCTATTCTCAGAACTTCTTCATTCATTACATGATCATAAGGATTTTAAATCACTTCGTAATACTATATATGATATCGTACAATTATTGAATGGATTTATTAAAAATAATTCTTCTTTATTTTCTAATACGTCTTCTGAAGAGGATAAGTTATTACTTTCTTTTGCATTAGAATATGTTATGCGTGATGATTTCAGTGAATTAATATCTCGTTCAATTTTTTTAAATCTTTGTGGAAATGCTAATTTTAGACGTTATATCTTGGAATCACACAAAGAGGTGTATCTCACAGCTTTAAAACTCGCCTCTGAGAATAGTAATAATAATGATAATGATAATGATTATAATACTCTTAACATGATGGAACTTTTCTCAGAATACAGTAAGGAAGCATCTCTATCTACAAATGAAATGAAAATAGAAGTTGAAGAAAGATTAAAAAGTAAAAAAAAAGAATAATTGATTATAAGGAGGAAAAGTGAGGGGGCGGGGTGGGGGAAAAAAATATCAGATAAAGGCAATAAAAGAAGTAAATAATGAGAGTCTGGGAAATTTGTTGAATAATTTGTTTTGATGTATAATTATTCTTATTTATACATTCTTCTAAAGTTGATGTTAACAATATATATATATATATATATAAGGTTATTTTATCATTTTGAATTAAACCTAATTTGAAGATTTTTTTTTGTTTTTGTTTTATTCTTTTTTTTTTTATATTTTGATTCTTTCCGGTTTTTTTTCTTTTGTTTCCTTATTTAACCAAAAAAAAAAAAAAAAAAAAGCCAGGTGAAGGAAAAAAGGATGATTTTATAAAAAAAATAAAAATAAAAATGGAAGCATTCTCATTTAAAAATTGCATCTCTTTTCCTGTAATGAGTTTTCTTCATGTGCCAGGAAAAATGTCTAAACCACTTTGGTTAATGATGGGAACTGCTTTCTTAATTAATACAGGAAATACTTCAGGTAATATAAGACAATTCCTTCTCTCTGCAAAACATACTTTTGCACCATGGCAGTATATTAAAAATCCTGAAAAATTAAAAATACCTGAAGAATATCGTAAAACTAGATTTATTATTGGACGCTTATATTTACCAGATAATGAAGGAAAAGCGATTGCTTCAAGTAATGTAGAATTACAACTTGTAGCACTTCATCCAGAATTTGATGTAGCATTATTAGCTCTACGTCAGTCTTCTTCTTTTTCTAATGTAAATTGTAATAGTAATATTTCTTCTCTTTCTAATAATACTAAAACTAATGCAGTAATAGATACAGATAAAGGTGAAGTTAATACATATATAAAGTTAGAAAAACATTTAGAGACAATGAAAGGAGGTGTTATACTTTCTAATTCAAATCCAATAAAAGATTCTACATGTATTATTTCTGGTTATCGCGGGGTGGGTTCATTAGGACTTTTAGATACATTTGATCCAGACTTACTTCAACAATTACCAAAAAATCAATGAGAGGAACTCTTAGCAGCACTTCAGTGTGTAGAAGGAAAACAAGTATCCGTAACTTCACAAGTAAAAATATTAAATAGTACAGGAATGTGTAAAGCAAGTATTGGGGCTTGTTATCATGGGATGTCAGGAGCACCAGTGATGTTAAATAATAATACATGTGGGAGAGTTTTGTATGGAAAGCATCCGGAGTGTGCTGAACATTTGGGATATACGCCTGTTAACAGTTTTGCAGACTGGGACCAACAAACTGTAGGAGTATAGTAGAGTGCTTTGAAATAAGTAAATTGAGAAGGAGAAAGACAAGAGTGCATTTATATGTTTATTTGTTTGGTGGTGGTGGTGGTGGTGGTGGTGGTTGTTGTTGTATTGGAACTAGGGAGATATGAGACTGTATGAGTCAATTTACTTCTGGATATTTTATTTGTTTTGTTTTTAATTTATGTTTTTTTCATGTTTTTATTTATTCATTTATTTTAATCTAATTCTATTTACATATAGTGTACATATATATATATATATATTTTTCCTCCCTACTTTCTTTAAATTTAATATTCTTAAATAAATATAAAAGTAATTTGTAGTGTGTTTGTGAGGAGGAAATGTCGGGAGAGCGACCCGCGAAAGTTCATCGCACGGAGGGGGGCCCCACCGCCGCTAAAACACGCGAGCTCCTGCAGACGACTGTAGCGGAGGGACCCTTCAGTGTGCTGGATACGGCAATGCGGGATGGGACGCGGGTGTTTATACAATCACGATTTAACAAATCTCTCGTGGCCACAGTTGTGGCTTTCGACAAGCACTTTAACCTCGTACTTCGTGATGTGGTGGAGCTGACAACAGTAAACAATGAACAGAAGGAGCGATCTATTCGTAATATGTTTCTCCGTGGTGGGTCTGTTGTTTTTATTGTGAAACTACCACAAAATACAGCGTAGAGAAGGGGACACTATAGAAGTGTGGGAATATCAAAGGAATAATAATGTGTGGAAGAGTTTTTTTTTTTTTGTGTGTGTGTCTCTCTCTGTGTGTGCAAAGTAATGTGATATATATATATATTATTATTATTATTATTATTATATTATATTATATATATATGAAAAATACATTACACACAAAAATACATTTTTACGACTATACATTATCCCCAAGAAAAAAAAAATTTTTTTTTTTATCAGGTGCGATAGTCCTATCTAATTGTAATACGAGAAAGACTATGAGTTGGTTGGTAAATAAGAATGATATATATATATATATATATATTTATTTAAATTTTACTATATTAATAATACTTTAATTTTTATTTATTATTTATCTGTCTCTTTAAATAAATTATTTTTTTCCCCCTTTTTTTTTTCTTGTTTTTGATGTATTAAATATATTTGGCCTAACATACAAATATATATATATATATATTGTAACAGTTCAAATGCCTTCTACAAGTTACACTTTATTATTATTAATACTTTATTGTATTCTTTTATTTGGTAGCATTCATGCTCTGGCGGATAGCCATTATTGTATGCACGGTAAGTTGCAAGAACGCCAAGGCACTATTTCAGTTGCAAAAGTGATAGAAAAATCTCAAGGGTAAGAATGATAACTAAAAGCTTAAAGTCTCAGAATATTTATATTATTCTCTCATTCTGGAAGTCCCTCCTTTTTTTTTTTTGTTAATTTGGTTAACAGGGATACTATACGAGAATGCTAAGACTCTTGAAGGAGTTATACCCCTTTTGTATAGAAAGATATGCCTGGGTGAATGCATCGTTCAAGCGTTAAATCAAAAATCAAATGGAAAAAAAAAATTATAATGGGGAATTATTATTAATAAAAAAGCAAAATAAATAAAGTGAAAAAAGGCAAAAAAAAAAAATAAATAATAATAATAATAATAATGTAACTAACAAAAAAAAAAAAAAAAATACAAATACAAATGTATTTATTTATTTATCAAGTTTAATAGGGAAATTTTACATATTTATTTTACTAAATGTTAATATTATTATTATTTTACCATATGAATAGATCTCTACTCAAGGTGAATCAGTACTGTGACAATGTTCTCGTTTTTTTTTTCTTTTTTAATTATCCAGAAATATACATATATATATTTCGTATCTATTTCCTATATTATAAATTTTTGTAATGTCTACAATATATATGCATCTCTTCTTGAATCTAATTGTCTTTATTATTAATATTTTTTTTTTTTTCTCCCCACATTTTTCTTTGTTTACCATAACTTATCACAATATAATAAGGTGTCTTTTATTTTAGTTTTTTTTTTTCTTGTTTTACTTGTGCTTTTATTTATTTATTTACTGTTTTATCCCCCTTCCCCTCCCATCCCATCCCATCCCATCCCATCTCCCCTTACCTCCTTTAGGTAGAGGATAGTCTCTCTCTCTCTCTTTATTTATTTCTATTTCTATCTGAGGTTCACTGATGCCCCCTAGTGGTGATGGGGAGGAGCCAGTGGAGGTTTGGAAAGAGAGACCGGGGGAGGCACTCCTGCCCCACCTGCGGGACCCCGCCCCCCGTCTCAATATTCCAACAGAGACAAGTGAAACTAGAGGAGTGGAAACATCAAGATCAGACTCCAATCGGTTGCCCCCGCTAGAGTCGAATAGTAATCGCGGCATGATGAAATCAGAAGAGGGGGATAGAGATGATAAAGGAATTGTACAAAAGACACATCCTAAAGGTTTTACAGCATCAAATTACGTACATTTTCCATCGCTTCCAAACAGCCAGACTTCAGCCAGAGGAGAATCTATAAATGAGACAAATACAATTCATTGTCTACAATTCGATGGTGATGTTTGGGATTCTGTCTTTAGGTACAAAGAAAAACAACTTTACAACGCTCTGGAATCAGATTTATCTAACGCTCTTCGTTTTCCATCAAAAGCTTCAGTTAGTATTATGAGTATGCATAGAGGATTTTTTGTTCATTGCACTATAAATCATCCACCATATATAACAAGTGAATATGTTAGTCAGTGTCTTAACTCTTATCATTTTCCATCTACTCGAAAGATCTATCAATCTGTACGTTTACAACCTTCAATATACCCGACCATAACGACACCCACTCATTTAAGTGAGGAAAAGAAAAAGAATCCTCAACGAAAGTTAACACCTTTATCACAAGATAAACAAATAGATATACCACATGATGATTATAAAGAAATGGGTAATGTTAGTTTTGAAAATTCACCCGCTAGTGAAAGGGTTCTTACCCCAGAAACGTATAGAAGTCAAAATGATTCACGCAACTCTACAACATTTTCTGGCTCTTCAATAAGTCAAAATAAAGATAAAACATTAGTAAATTCACCACGACAATCAAAAAGAAATAATAATAAGAAAAAGAAAACTATAACAAGTAAATCAACTGAATTTAATCTTCCTGATATTTTACCAAGTACGAGCCAGTCTACAATAGATGATTTAATGATCAAAGGGAGAAAGTATGAAATAAATAGAAATTCCTCTAAATCATTACAAAGCTCAATTTCTAGTACAAACCAAAAAACTCAACTGATAGAAAATGAAATAAATAAAAAAGATAATGATTCACAGTATCTACAAGGAGAAAAAAACAATACATCAAAAAGCATTGCAAAAAAACGCATAACTAATAAAAATCAAAGCTCTACTAATAACAATCAGATAGACTCAAAATTGATTTCTCGTCCAAATAGTGTTAGGTTAAATACTTCTAAAGAGTGCGTTATTAGTACTATATCAGCTCATGCACCGTCTGTATGTGAAGCTGGAATAGAAAGCGATATTTTACCTTCTCGTGCTGCTAGTGCAGTTGTAAGACCTATTGATGAGCGTCACATGAGTATTGCGTCAAATGGTGTAGTGTCGGCACGTGAAGCAGAGTTACTGGGAGGTCGAAGTTTGACGTTTCTGCCTACTAGTGCAGTTGTGAGGCCTGTATACGATCGCCCTATGAGCCGAGCATCAACTGGTGTGGTTTCGGCACGTGAAGCAGAGTTGGAGGGAGATCGAAGCGTCACTTCTCTTGCTGCTAGTGCAGTTGTAAGACCTATTGATGAGCGTCACATGAGTATTGCGTCAAATGGTGTAGTGTCGGCACGTGAAGCAGAGTTACTGGGAGGTCGAAGTTTGACGTTTCTGCCTACTAGTGCAGTTGTGAGGCCTGTATACGATCGCCCTATGAGCCGAGCATCAACTGGTGTGGTTTCGGCACGTGAAGCAGAGTTGGAGGGAGATCGAAGCGTCACTTCTCTTGCTGCTAGTGCAGTTGTAAGGCCTGTAGATGAACGTCACATGAGTACTGCATCGGCTCTTGCACCGTCAGTCCGTGAAGCTGAAATGGAAAGCTGGCATTTGCCTTCACGTGCTGCTAGTGCAGTTGTAAGGCCTGTAGATGAACATCACATGAGTACTGCATCGGCTCTTGCACCGTCAGTCCGTGAAGCTGAAATGGAAAGCTGGCATTTGCCTCCTCGTTCAGAGAGTATTAGGAGAATTGTTTTAGCTTTACAATTGGCGCGAAAGGAGGAGATGGACTCCTGGAGTCTTCCTATGCATACTCTTTTAAGAAATGTTGAAGCTGATTCACGTCGTGATAATACTTTCTCGCAAATTACTCGTAGTAAAGAAGGCTTGGTAAAGGGGTATAATTGTGGGTCAGGATTGTCTTCTGTGAAATCGTTAGATAATGATTCATTGGTTCAGCAGCGTGCTGATCTTCGAGAATCAGCTTCCTCATTTAATTGTGAATCGACCTCAAGTAGAGGAGATAAATATTTGGTTATTTCTTTGAAAGATGATGATTGGACGGCGTCAACGAAACCACCTTTTGCCGATGCAGCTGATCCTGAGGAACGTTGGCTTGAGGTACCTACTGGAAGAAAAATGGATGGAAGTGCTGTGCGTGTTTCGAGAGAGATAGCTCGCTTTAGAGGGAGTGTAGAATCGCATCAGCTTCCACTAGAGGAAAATAATGTGTTTGTACAAGGAAGGTTACATAATTCACCGGATAAGACTCCGAAGGATTTTATTCTTGAAACCGAATTGAGTAATGGACGGCTTTCAGCGTATAGTTATGAATCATCTAAGGTTTCAGATGCAATGGACTACGAATCTATGAAACTTGCTCTCCTGGGAAAGGAATCTCCTGTGAAAAAAAAAGATCATGAAAAAAAAGTACCTGGTACTACGATATTTCATGATGTTGTACATGCCAATATTCCAGCACCTTATGTTGCACCTAGTGAATCTTATGAATTAGAGATTTGTGAAGTGAGTTTGTCTAGTCCCTCAGATACTTCTTGCTTAGAAATGTGGGTTGATGATAATAGACCAGATGCTGTTTTACGTTTATTACGAGATCTTGAGGAGGCAAGGCGTGTTATTTGTAAGCCTGTAGAGGCACTGCGAGAACTTCGTGCAAGAGAGGATAGAGGCTACTGGCATCAGAATTAAGAAAGGAAATCGTATATATAAAATAGTAGAAATTTTTTTTTTCTGATGATTTTTTATCTGAAAAAAAAAAAAACAAAGAAACAAAAAAAGGTCTTTTGTTGGAAAATTTGGGCATATAAATGTATATAAATTTATATAGAGAGAGGCATATATATATATTTATATTTATACCTGTATTCTTTGTTTCCCCTAATTCCCTTAAGAGCAATTGGGCTTGCGTTTTTATTATTCTGTTTTTGGCAATTTATTGTGCTTACTTAATATAAAAAGTACATAGATGAGCTTTCTCTATGTATAAAAAAAAAAAAATTAAAAAAATCAAAAAAAAAGTAAAATTTTTTTTTTTTCTTTATATATATATATATGTTTATAAATATTATTTAATTGCACGTTGGAGTATTAATTGTGCGATTATCATTTCCTTTTTTTTCTCTTCTTCCATTTCCCTCATATTCTTCTTATTGTTTTTTTTTTTTTGTGTGTGTGTGCTATGATTACCTTTCTTCTTCATTGTTTTTTCTTCCTTAATTAAGAAAAGAAGTGATCTTTTCTGAAGAATTTCCCTTTTTTTTTTATTCTTGTTGTCTTTATTATTATTATTCTTTTTTTTTTTTATTATTATTTAGGTGAAGAATGTAGAGACTAACTCGGCGTTGTCGGTTTTGCCTCACTTCAGACCCTTCTTTAGTTAATCTGCCGTCTGGTGTGGGATGTATCGATGTCTACCGCAACGCTGTGAGTACTCGTGAGGAGGAACTTATCTGTGATGAGCTTGGACTTATTCTTGAGCGGGAGGGGCAAAAGGCACTATCAGAGAACTCCACTTCACAGAATAAAATAGTGAAACACACCTATTTAGAAATGCATGGGGAGCGACAGTTTACAGAAGTAAAGAGTTGGCAACGAAAGGAAGTACGACGATTACCAGGACTTGTCTGGTCACCAACTTTAATGAAGCGAATGCAGGAGTTAGCGCCGACAATGCTTGGAACTATGCCGGATACAGCTCGTGTAGTGGAACATAATATCCCTGGCTATGAAATGCACATAGAACACCCAACAGTTGGCTGCTCTTTTCTTTACCTCTCCCTCTTATCGGATACTGTTTAAAATCTTGATGATGAGGCTAGTGGGCGGAGAGGACAAGTTTTTCTTCCTCAGCGTGCACTTATGCGTTTTTCTGGTGAAGTTCGCTGGGGGTGGCGTTTCGGTGAATTACCTAGTGCAAAACATATATTTATTAATGCAGCAGGAATTCATCGTATTGTGGAAACAGACTTACGACTTAGTGTACAACTTTGGAAATTCACACCTCAACTTTTGGATGCAAGAATGTTACAAGATCGTGTAGAAAAATCTATTCGATAATTTGAGGCAAATCAAAAAGAACAAGGAATTAACAAAGAGAATGAAGTATCAGAGACATATGTAGAGGAGTTGCGCATTTCACAAAATAAGATGGATTTCACTGCTGTTTCATTAGAACAAACTACTGGCGCAGGTCCCCTTAGTGGTGATTACGCTGCTGGTAAAACTTCAATACCTCGTACTAGTGAAAAAACCTCGTACTAGTGAAAAAGAAACTTTAGGACAAGTAGAACAAGATTACTCTAGTTACAAACAACAGTTTCAGAATGTTCATGGTGTGTTAAGGGAGATAAGGGCACTTCAGGATGCTGGACAACCTATTAATGATATGTGGTTAAAACAGAAAGTTCTTAGTGGGCAAAAGAGTATGGAGCGTAATGAGAGAGATGGGTTTGACGCAGGGGATGTGGAGGGAACTTGGGATCGTGTAGATGCGCGGGCGCGTTTTTACAAGAAACGATTAAAAAGTATGGATTATGATGGTAGTTTAAATGTTAATAAAGGTTTGCCAGATGTCACAGAAGATGCCCCACTTGATATGAAGAAAACAATTCGAAAAATTGCCCCTTTAGTGAAGGATGGAGAGAAAATACTTGCAGGTCTACCTGACAGCGGACGGTAATGACTATGATTGATTATTATTATTATTATTATTTTTTTTATATGAAATCAAGAGAATGTCAAAAGAAAAAAAAAAAAAAAACACAACACATGATGCCACATTACAAAAATAAAAATAAAAAATCAAATATATATATATATTCCTCTCTCTGTAATAAATATATTTTATTATTACTTATTTATTTTCTATAGATTGGTGTAAAATATGGTAAAACTATTATTTCTTTATTATTGGACTTTTTATTCTTGATTTTTTTTTTTTTTTTGGTTTTCTTTCTTTAAGCCTCTTATTTTCTTATAATAGTTATAATAATAATAATAATAATACTATTATATATTATTTTTTGTGTTAGAAAAAGGTGTATGAGTATTTCCTAATGAGGAGATCAGTGTACCGGCGTAATTTTAGAGGTACTTCAGTTCTTATTCCTTTGTTTTTATTACTATTATTATTTCTACTATGGCGTAATATTTTATCATCCTCTTCTGAAGAAATGCTCCCTGATGGTATTGTAGAAAAAGAAGAAGGATTTTTGGAACCTGTACAACAAAATAATCAAAATCAAAATTATCAAATTAAACAGCATTTAACAATTAATGAATTTACTAAAGTAGCACGTCAAATAATTGATGGTAGTCGACGTATTGGAGAGGATTTAGAAGTTCACTTATTTGTTATATGGCAGAACGCTTATAATAAACGTAATGAAATTTTAAAAGACATTCAAAATAATTTTGTAATATTAGATTTAGCAGAATATGATTGGGATGCTACATCAACTGAGTACCGAAAAATGCTTATTAATCTTTGGATTTTGTATAATGGTAAAGGAGGATGGAAAAAGGATACAATGAATTTAAAAATGCGACAATGTGGTTATGGAAAATTTACTGCTATTCTTATTGCCGATTTAAACCCACGTTATGCAAATAAACATACAGCACATGGTAGTGATATTGTTAATGTAATGATGCATTCAAAAAAAACATTATATAGATTATGGACTGGAGGAGGTTTTAAACTTCATGGAACTTTCTCTATTCAAGAAGCTAATCACGATATTCGTTTATTATTTCATAACTCTCTTGAAGGTGTATTACAAAAAGCTTTGGAGACAAATTTTTATAATAAAGATATAGTCTCTTCTTTTTTAAGTGAACCTACTCTTTTCACCACAAGACGTGAGGTGTATGGATTTAAATATGAAGAAGGAGATGAGCAAACACCGTGGAGTTGTAGTTCACTCATTTTCGCACTTGGAGCCCTATCACAAATACGAATTGCGGATGAGCGAACAGGGGCAACATTATGGATGCAACACAGTTCACCACCTGGAGTACCACTTACAATACAAACAATTACAAATATAGAGTGTACTGGATGGCCTGAAGAGTTATTAGTGCAGGTGCCTGCTTCAGATATGTGGGGTGTTATCGCACTTTTGCAGGCTTTACCGGTTAAAACAAAAGGAAATATCGAGGTAACTTTAAATAGTCGTTTCAGAATTGAATTAGAAGGCTCAACTCGAATACTGCAGTTTATGAGATATGACTGATTTTTATTTTTATTTTTTATGATTGTTAGTTAATTGGATTGATTTTGTTTTATGTATTTGTGTTAATATAAGAAATTCCAATTACTGGTGTTTTTTTTTTTTTTTTTTTTTTTTGTCAAGATTATTTTTTCTTTTTTGTTATTCTTATTCTTGCAAATTATTATCTTTTTTATTTTATTTTTATATTGCCTAAAAAAAGATAGAAGGAGGGGACAGGGGAAAGGAGGTTGTACCTTTGTATTAGATTTAATAAGTAGAAGTTTTAAAAAAAAAAAACACACACACACACACAAATGAGTTTGTGTACAGTAGAGGAGGTAGTGATGCTGTTAAGCCTCAGTAGACTTCGCCCAGATATTTCAGAGGGCGAGCGCAAGGCGGCAGACCTTCGCCTTATTGAACTTCATACTTATGCTGTGAATATTGGTGATATTATGGTGGAAATTTCTATTGCATTTAACACTCTCTCATGCGGTATAAGGCTTGCGGCAGCGTTGGCTCTTGAATCACTAATAACAGAGCGAGCCTGGCGAGAAAGCAATAATTTTAGTGATAAGAGTTGTGCTCTTAGTAAAATTTTAAATTTTTTGCGAAGTGATATTTACTCTGCTTCTATTTCTTTAGATGGGGTTTCTGCTATGGAGAGACGTGTACATAATTCTCTCTGTTGCTCACTTTGCCGTGTTATTTCTTTTGAATACCCTGCAACACATTGGGAAACTTTTGTGGATGAATGTGTAACATCAATAGTGACAAGTGAGCATCAACAACAAAATCAACAATTATCTAATGGAAAATTATTATTATTTTATCAATCTATTATTTTACAACTTTCTGAGATATGTTCTGTTAATACTTCATTATGGTGGAATATGTCTAATTTAGTTATACGACGATTAATGGAGTGGGCAACAATTTCAAATAATATAAATAATACTCTTTTTTTTTATAATCTTGATTCTGAAGTTTTAATGTTTTGTTTTCGTGTCATATTGAATCTCATGCGTCGCCGTCCACGACTAACAGATATTACTTCTGAAGTAGATCGACCAACAAATGCTTTTATTTTTTCAGACTTATTTAGACAATTTATTCAAAATAGATTAGAAACATATTTGACGACTTTAGATACTAGGGATTTACAATTGGAGTTTTTAAAAGAATGTAACTTTTTGCTTGAAATAGCAAGATTTCTTTTACATAACATTGAATTCGCATCTCTCGTATTTCATTTTAGTATTTGCCTCTTAAAACGCTGTCAATCTACCTATATTACTAGTAGTACTAATAATAATGATGATGATAATGAAACAGTAATTAAATGTGTAGATTGTGCACTGGAGTGCCTCGTGTCGGTACTTCAGACTTTTCCAGAAGTATCACGACAGTATGATAATGAACAAGTATTATCAACACTTCTATCATACATGTCTATTAATAATAATAATATAGACTATGGAGATGAGGTGGTGTTGCTACAAGCACTACAAGAAGATTGTGTAGTACCATTAGGTTGTATAGGTGGTGATACTATTGCAAACGCCGGTGCTGTACTTGAACTTCTTCTTGAAGCAAATTATCAACAAATAGGTGCTATGTTAGATTCTCTTTGTAATTACATTAATACTTTAAATCAATCTAGTAGTGTTAATTTTACTCTTATTGAAGGTAGACAACATTGGAAAGCCTGTACTACTGCTTTACGTTGTGTTTGTCGTGTTTGTGAAGAAATGGAAGTTTCTCTAACTGATAGTCTCCCTGATGCTACAGGACGTCTCCTCTCACCTTTGGCACGATTATTATCTTTATTGATACCAAATCAAGAGGAAAATATACAAGGTCAAATTTCTGATATCTTTGCTGCTGCAGAACTTGTAGAACTCCTTGCAATTTGTTTACAACGTGCTGAAAAAGAATCTGTATGTTGTGCCTTCCTTTCTATTCTTGATGATATTTTTAACCGTTGTTCTTCAACTTCTATTGATAATATTGTTAATTATATTAATAATTCAATTAAAGAAGAGAAAGGAACAATGGTACTTCGTTCTGTTATTGTATATGCTGTACATCGTCTGATCTCAACATGTGCCTCAACTGTTTCACCTTGTCAACAAAGTGATGCGGAACGATGGATACGACGATCTCTTATTATTATTTCTTGTGGTAGTCCTTTAACAGTTTATTGTGGTGCTCATGCGGTGCAAACTCTTCTTCGTCTTATTCCTCCTGGTTCTGTACCAATGCGTGAGGATACTCCTTTACTTCTTCAGACTGCACTTGATAATGCTTGTAGACGATGTGATATTCCTGACGCAGCATCACTATTAGCAGGACTTTTATGGGGACTCTGTTCTCATATATCAGGTAACTGTAACATTACATTAGAATTATTAAATTTATTTATTACATCACATTGTACTCTTGGTGCCCCGCATCGAACAGAACTATTACGATCTCTCACAGAGTACATACTACGCCTTTCAAGAATGAGTCTTCAATATCAAGATAATCAACAACAACAAAAAGAAGAAAAAGAACAAAATGTAAATATAAAATTAGATACTTTTAGTTGTATAAAGTGTCTTGCGATGCAATTAGAACTATGTTTTTCAACTGTTTTACAGTTCGCAATTAGTGATTCACCACATGATGAGGCTACGACACGACTTTTATCATGTACTATAGCTACAGTTGCAGTATGTGATCATAATAATTATATATCAGGTGAACATATCGGTACCGCCCTCACAGAATTACTTCGTTCTGCAATAAATGAGGGACACAGTAGTACAACCCTATCTACAATAACAGCAGCGATGGATGCTGTAGCACTTGTATGGCCTACTCTTCTTGACACTGATATGACAAGTACAGTATCACTTCTTTTTGAAATTAATAGTACTAGTAATAATGATAATAATAATTTTTTGCTTAAGAAAGGATTTCATTATGTAGGGTGTTGTCTACTACCTGCATTAAGTTGTGTGCGTCATCCTGAATTATTTTTACATCATCTTGGTTTATCAATACAAGAGAAAAAAGTAACAATAATAGGAATTGAACATAAAAATCATGCATGGTCTACTATGTTTGGTATTTGGAGTTCCATTACTCCCTTTGCTGATCACTTTGCTGTGATGTATTTTCTCGCTGCATGGTGTAGGCTGCTGAGTCACTTTATTGCAATAAGAACAAATAATAATAATATTACTGATACTAATTTTAATTCTCTTGCAATTCCTTTGCAAGGGTGTATTGTGTATAGTTTACCAAGTTTACATGTTAAAAAACTTCCAGTACGGCGAGTAGTAGATTGTACTCTTATACAGTGTATGGCTCTTGGATTAGCATTATTATTAAAGAGGTGGCGACGTAGTTCACGTACGAGGTTGCTTGATACAGAAGTTTTAACACCACTCGCTATTAATCGCCGCTTTGAGTTACTCGCATGTTGTAGTGTTCATGATGCTGGTATTGATGCTTTATTATCAATGAGTCCAGTAGAGGCAGCAGAGTGGCTTCTCGGTATCATGGCAGCTAACAGCTACAATCAAGAGGTTGAATCTGCCTTACAATTCGCCTCGGAATCATAAATAATTTTTTTTCTTTTTAAATGCTAATTTTAATAATGTAATTTTTTTTTTTTTTTTTCTGTATATTTGGTTAGGGGCATTTCTTTATTATTTTCTTTATATATATATATATTGTATTATAATTACTATTTCTCTATCTATCTCTTTCTTTCATAATTGCTAATAATGACACACACACACACAATATAAATATATATATAAATATATAGTCCGCAGCCGCCACAAGTATAAATCATGGTACGCATGCATGGCAATGGGCACGGCAAGGCCGCCTCCTCCCTCCCCTACAGACGCACCCCGCCAAGTTGGCTCAAGATGGCCACCCGCGAGGTCATCGATCACGTCTGCAAGCTCGCCAAGAAGGGACTGGCGCCCAGCCGTATTGGTATGCAGCTCAGAGACAGCATGGGGGTGGCGCAGGTGAAGAATGTCACGGGGCGCAAGATACTCCGCATCCTCAAGCACAAGGGAATGGCGCCTGAGATTCCAGAGGACTTGTACTGTCTTATTAAGCGTGCCACCGAGATGCGGCGTCACCTGGAGCGTAATACAAAGGATAGGGATACCAAGTTCCGTTTAATTCTTGTCGAGTCCCGTATTCACCGCCTTGCCCGTTATTACAAACGTGTAAAGCAACTTCCACCTACATGGAAGTATGAATCCAGCACAGCATCTGCCATGGTGGCGTAATGGACATTGGGTTCATTCTCTTTTTATTTAATTATTATTATTATTATATTTTTATTTTTATTATGATTTTTTTTATTTTTCATGTCTTTACATACACATGTATATATATATATATATATTATTTTAATATATACATGTGATGCCTAATTACTTTTTTTTTTTTTTAATGCTTGATATTTAGATAATACTACCTTTTTCCTCTTTTTTTTTTTATCTGGTTTTTATGTGAATAATTTTTTTTATTTTATAATATATAAGCCCTAAAAGAACAATAAAGCAATACAAAGTAAAAAATAAAAAATAGGCACCAGTAACGAATCGAAAACAAACAAACGAATACACAAAGGAAAGAAAATAACTATATTTATAAACAAAAAAAAAGTGTATATACATAAGTTACCAAATTATTATTTTTTTTTGTTGCCACTTGCAAATATATATATATATATATTTACATTACATATATATATATATATATTTCACGTATTTTATTCATATGAAACGTGTGGGTATCTTCACAGTTTGTGCCATTCTCCGCTGTAATAGCAAGAAGCCACCACCACTACAAAAACAAAAACAATCTAAAACTTCACCAGATATTCCACTGGATGAGGCACGTACTCGAGAGCTTGAATCAGAGGCGGAGCAGCGTGGTTTTATGCGGCGTGACAATCCTGATGCAAAAGTTTACATGGAGGAGCACTTAACTCGCCCAGAGCTTATTAGTGGAGGTGTGATGGTGGCAAATTTACCTCCAATTCCCAGAGAGGAGACGGAGTTTGATGTCTACCAGCGCTCCACCAGAGACTTCACCTCACAAGTAACTCCCTATGGAACTACTGGTGTTGGTCTTGGGGCTGGATTTGGGGCAAAGGAAGATAAACGTTTGGGTTTTTTACGCCCACGTAAACTGCAACCATTTGCAGGTGATCATAGTATTATACCGAAATATGATGAGAATGGTATGCCTATTGATGCAGATTTAACAAAGGAGCAATTAATACGGAAACGAATGGCTTATATGAAAAGCTTTGAAGGTACTACAATGAGTCATCGTGAACATTTTTTGTTAGTTGATCTTGATTTTGAGAAGGATGCGATGATATTTGGTAATACACGTGCAGAATTTGAGAAGAATGTTACAAAATTAAAAGAAGTTATTAGTACATATACTAAATGGGAACGTACTGATAATTTTTATTATTATGGTACAATAGTTCTTAAAATTCTTACAGTTTGGGTATTAATGGAATGTTTACAGCAATACTATGAGTTACAACTTCTTTCTGGTCATTATGATGATTTTGTTGAATCAATGGAAGAAACAATGAATGGACTTGAAACTAATCTTCAACGTGATTTAAAAAGAGCTCGTGAAGAGTTAGAAGTACATAGGCCAGATTTTAGTCCTGTTGTAGAAGCTATTAGACGTGAAAAGCGTCGTTTACTAGATACTGAAGAAGCAAAGAAAAAAAAAGAGCAGCAAGAAGAAAAGGAACAACAGGAGAAAAAAAAGAAGAATACTGTTAATAATGATATTATAGATAATAAAGAAAATATAAATAGTAATATTACTGCAAAAATTGAAGAAGTTGTTAGGTCTCAAAGTATAGAAGAAATAGTGAATCAACAAAGTAAACAGATATCTGTAGAAAAATTAATTTTAAAGGATAATATTCTTCAACATCCTATGGATACTACAAATGAACAAGCTTATTTAGCTTCTTTAGAACAAAGAGAGAGAGAATATGAAATGCGAAGATTACAAGAATCTGCAGCTAGTAGTTCTGCTACATATAGTGTTTTAGCTGCTATTTGGCGTAAAATTCGAGGTAATAGTGGAAGGGATGATGCTATTCTTACACCTTTACAACAGGAAGATTTTGCTCGTCTTTCATATGCAGCAAGTCCTACTAGTATTGAAACATTACGTGCTATTAGACGAATTTTATTACCTCGTAGTGAGGATTATATTCAAGTAGTACGTGAAGAAATGCTAGAATACAAGAAGGAAAAAGAGGCTAGGCTTATTCATCCTGAGTAATAAAATATTATCATTTTTTTTTTTTTTTTTAATTTTAATTATTATTACTTTTTTTTTCACAGAAGTATATATATATGATTATAATTATGAATAATTTGTGGACTTTACATGGCGCTATAACTTAGAAATACTCACAAATTTACAAATATTCCTTTATTTCTCTCCTTGTTTACCCTTCCATTTTTTTTTTTTATTTAATTATTATTATTATTGTTGCTTAAAAACTTTTTTATTTTTTTTTATTTTTGGGGAGGTGGGGGTGAGAGAAATAAAAAAAATAGGATTCTATTAGGGGCCTTTTCAAGATGAATTATGGCTCTGGGGATCTCCCAGCTATACCAACGATGCTTATACAAGCATTCCCATTAGAGGCCTACTTGCGTAATCTCAATAATTACCTTGATGATCAATTAAGTGTTTTAAAAAATACTCTTTCTTCAGTACATGATGAAACAAAATCTAGTACTACATTACTTAATCAAATACGTACTTTTATGCGTCACCAAACACTTATGTCATTACAAGAAAAAGCTGATGAAAGTGGTACAACTTTACCTGAAGGAATGGGACTAGAGGAGTTATTGCCAGATTTTTTACGTGAAGACTTTATTGGAGGAGGAGCAGTAGAAGTAAATCGAAATTCAGGAAAGCAAGTTCTTCAAGCATGTGAAAGTTCTCGGGCAATTCAGGATTTTATTGGACGTATTAATAAAGAACGTGTACAACGTTTTCGTAGAGATGAGGAAGCTGAAAAGAGGATACAGAAACAAAATGAGGAGGCACGTAAACGACTTGAAGAGATGTGTGAAAAACTTGAGGATTCACAGCGGCGTCATGCAGATGATTTAAATCGTGTTACACAATGGCTTCGTCCAGTTCAAGTAAATGATGAAAATGGAGTTAGTAGCGCTGCCAATAGTAATACTAATGCTAATAGTTTTAACAGTACTAACAGAGAATCTTATTGGTGGCAACGCGATGAAGCGGCAGAAATGCGACGAGAATTAAATGAAGCTCTTCGAGGTGCTCCATTATTTGTGGAATTTCGACAAATTTTATTACGTGATCTTACAGATCGTCTAGAGTCAGCAAAAGATGAACAGGTTATGGCACTTGGTAGTACTGTAGCTGCATTAAAAGAGGAGTTAAGACGTGAATTACAACGTAGAAATACTGCAAATACTGGTAGTAATAATCCTAATGAATACCGATCTGATGTAACTGAAACTGATTCACGTAATGGAGGTGTTATTGGAACAATTTCTACTAGCGCCGTTGAGTCAGAACGTCGGTTAAGGTCACTTGATCGAAATTATATTCAACGGGGAGAAATTGTCGCATCACTTCGTGATAAAGCAGATGCTGCAATAGTAGCACAAAAAGCAGATGAATCATATGTTCGAGATCTTGAACAGCGTTTATTATCACGAATTGCTGATCTTGAAGAGAGAATGTCTCTTTATGAGGCAGAACGTATAGAGTTCCGTCGTATTCTACGTGCTGTAGTAGATAATCATCAATACAGACATACAGGAGCTCAAAACGGAAGTAATAGTAGTCGTGGTCATAATAATAATAATGTTAATAATAATACTACCACAGGAGTTCAAATGACAGGAACACAATCAAGTCTTTTAGTTGTTGAAGACGCAGCTGACCCTAGACGACGCCCACGCTTTAGTGAATCACCTAATACTTCAGAGTTACGTCCATCAAGACGTACACCATCACCGCAAGGGACAAAGAAAAATAGTCATTCCCCATCTCATGTATCAGGAAGACCTTATTCAAGTCGTCAAATGCAGGAATTTGAAGAAGATCAACAGCTTCAAAGTGAATTCATGGGGACAGGGGCTGCAGTGAATCCTTCTTCCTCTTCAGGACGTTTAGCTGTAGGTATGACAGTGAATCAAGAGGCTTATGCAAATTATGTAACGAATGAACTGAATCGACGTGCGGTGGAGTCACTCCCACCTTTGCCGTATGAGCGAACACGACGTCAGTAAATACTTTTTTCCTCTACACACTCCCTCCCGTTTTAACCCTCTTCTTTAAATGTACAGGAATATATATATATGCTATATGCTCAAATGGAAGCTACAATAAAACTTTTTTTTTTTTTTTTGCTTTTATGTTTTCTTTATTTCTAAAGAAATGAGAAATGAATAATATTTTTGCTTTATATGTTTTTTTGTTCCTTTTTTTTTTTTTTCTTCTTATTTACTTTTTTTTTTTGGTGATATGTCTATCTACTTCAAAAACACACACAGAAAAAGAATATATATATAAATAAATAGATTGTCGATTACTTCAAATATTTCTAACATAGTGTATTTTTCCCTTTTTCTTTTTCTTTTTCCGTCTTGAGAATGCTGTTACCACCAAAATCAGCTCCCTTTTTATTATGTTTAGTTTTCTTTCTCTTACTGAGTGTACCACAAGAGGCATCGGGTCAAGTTGATGTTCATGTTGCAAACCTCACTCTCACTGCTATTGGGTGGCCTCAGACACCTGCTACTTTGGATTCTTTTACAGAAGTTGTCACGGCTGCTGTTTGTACTCCAATTGGGACTCTTAATAATTTTACTCGCTGCATCGGCTTCCTTGTCCCACTCAAAACAGGCTATCTTTCACTACAAATGTATACAGAGGCTACAACAGTTTCTGTGTCAAATATAGCGAGTCGTACTTTTCGTGATTGGGTTAGTGGCAGCGCCGCTGCGCTGCTTGCGGAGATTACAAGTGGAGCCTCTAGTATTTCAGTAGCTTCTGGTGGTCTTGCACTTACACAATTAATGAAAATATCTGGAGTTTATACAATGCCTTGTCGAAGTAATGATGTTTCACTAGTGTTACCATCATGTGAAACTGGGGCGTGTTTGACTACTCTTATTATTGATGGATTACAAGGGAGTTTAACAGAAGCATTTTGTTCACTGGTACCAACACCATGTAACACTTATATTGTCTCTAGTACACCTACACAGGGATCTGTTATGGTAAATATTACAGGAGTAATAAATTCTCTTGAAATAGCTCTTGCATTTACAGATAGTGTGCGTAAAAGTATAGTACATGCAACTCGTGTATTACTTTACTCAAAGGGTCGTACAGCACAGTTATATGCTAATAATGAAGATGATGTTTTTTTAAAACCTATAAAAAGAATTCCACGTTGTGAACCATATTATGGTCTTTGGATGCTCTCACTTATAGCTATTGTTCCTATTCTATTTATTGTATTTCGTTATACATGGTATAAGGCTCGTCATCGCGCTAAAAAGATAGAACGACGAATTATAACAGAGGATGAAGTACGAGCGCAACGTTTAGCTCAATCACAAGGTTATACAGGGGAACAATATGATGAAAGAGGTCTTGCAACTAATGAAAATAATTATATACAAGGATATAATGAACAACAGCAACAAGAACAACAATACTATGAATATGATAACCAAGGTTTAGGTGTTGAAAACTATGAATATCCACAACAATACATGCAACAACAACAACAATATGAAGGACAAGATGATCAAGGTGTAGCTTTTGCATCTTCTGATTATCCTCGTGAATATGATGAGCAACAAGAACAAGATGGAGAAGAGCAAGAGCAAGAGCAAGAGGGAGAAGAACAAGAACAACAATATGAAGGATATGAAAGTCAGACTGGATACGAAGCTGATGAATATGTAGAACCTGAAGTTGAATATGAAAATGGAGATGAATCATATGCTGATATGGACGTTGAACAGGCTGTGAAGTAAGACGGTCAATAAAACACAGATGACCTCCCATCATCGTGACGTTAGAGAAAACAAAACAAAAAAAAACAAAAAGAATAATAACAAAATCATCTAGAAAGTAAAATGATTTGTAAAACGTAAACTGATTTGGAAAGTTAGGTATGTCATGATCGAGTTTAGAAGTGTTTCCTTTTTCTTTTTGCATTTTATGTTACAGTAGAAAAAAAAAAAAAAAGAAAAAAAAAATAATAATAATAAAAGAGGGTTAGTGAGTTAAGCATAGCTAAATTTGAAGATTTAATTATCTCCTTTTTTTTTTTTGATAATAATAATAATAATTATTTTCTTTTTTTTGTTTTTTTCTTCTTTTGCCCTTCCATCGCTATTTACAAAAAAAAAAAAGAATATTACTTTGTATTAAAATAAAGAATTTAAACGAACAAAGTAGTTTTATAAAACCAAATCAAAAAAAAAAAAAACTCTCATTCATCCAAATGGCAGACTCACAAGTTGAGTGGACGAATGCGGCCTCCGCAGCGCTGCAGGAGGCGGTGGCTATTGCACGCAAGCACAGTAATGGTTACCTCGACCCCGTCCATTTGGCTCTCGCGTTATTTAAAGATGAGAATGGCCTCCCAGCACGTGTTTTAAAAAAAATTGGGGCCAGCGCCGTGACGGAGGCCTTCGCGGCTCGTGTGGAGTCCATTCCCACACAATCCCCCGCCCCCACACACCCCAGGCCTAATGCGGACTTAACTCGTGTGATGAATACGGCGGAGCAGCGGCGGGTGGGGATGGGGGATACACTTCTAGCTGTAGATCATCTTTTACTTGCCTTACATGAAAGTAATGAAGTGGATTCCATTCTTAAAGCAGCTGGGGCGGCTCACAAAGTACTTGAAAAAGCTGTAATGGAATTACGTAAAGGAAAAAAAGTTACATCGGAGTTTCAGGATCAAAACTATGATGCATTATCAAAATATGCTGTAGATCTTTGTAAAACTGCAGAAGAAGGTAAACTTGATCCTGTTATTGGACGAGCTGATGAAATACTACGTACTATACGTGTCCTTTCAAGACGTACTAAAAATAATCCAGTTTTAATTGGTGAACCAGGTGTTGGAAAGACTGCTATAGTTGAAGGTATTGCACAACAAATTGTTCGTGGTGATGTACCTGATACACTTTCTTCTGCACGTATTTTTTCTCTTGACCTTGGTGCACTTATTGCAGGTGCGAAATACCGTGGTGAATTTGAAGAACGTTTAAAAAGTGTTTTAAATGAAGTAAAAGAAAGTTCTGAAAGTATTATATTATTTATTGATGAAATTCATCTTGTTCTTGGTGCAGGAAAAACAGATGGTGCAATGGATGCTGCTAATTTACTTAAACCAATGTTAGCACGTGGTGAATTACGTACAATTGGAGCTACAACTTTGGAAGAGTATCGTCAATATGTGGAGAAAGATGCAGCATTTGAAAGAAGATTTATGCCAGTACATGTTACAGAACCGAGTGTGGATGAATGTATCAGTATTCTTCGTGGTTTAAAAGAACGTTATGAAGGACATCATGGTGTTCAAATTACAGATAATGCAGTTGTAGTTGCAGCACAATTGGCAGATCGTTATATTACAAATCGTTTTATGCCTGATAAAGCTATTGATCTTATTGATGAAGCATGTGCTAATGTTCGTGTTCAACTTTCTTCTCGTCCAGAGGAAATTGATCAACTTGAGCGAAAAAGAAGGCAATTAGAGATTGAAGCAAAAGCTTTGGAACGAGATAGTAAAGATAAATCATCACAAGAACGATTAAAATTGGTTAAAGGAGATATTCAACGCCTTGATGAACGTCTTCGACCTTTGGTTGAGAGATATAATGAGGAACGTAAAAGAATTGAAGATTTACAAGAAATGCAAAAACTTCTTGATGAAAAGAAAACAAAATTGGAAAGGGCAGAAAGAGAACGAAAAATGGAGCTTGCAGCAGATCTTAAATATAATGTTATTCCTGATATTCAAGATCGTATTCGTTCTCTTAAACAATCTATTGAAGAACAAAAAGCATCTATGGTTCAGGAAAAAGTTACAGAAGTTGATATTGCAGCAGTTGTAGCCCGCTGGACTGGAATTCCAGTTACAAAATTAAGTCAAACAGATCGTGAACGATTATTACAACTCGCTGAACACCTTCATAAACGTGTTAAAGGACAAAATGAAGCTGTTGAAAGGGTATCAGAAGCTATTTTACGTTCTCGTGCAGGACTTGCAAGACCACATTGTCCAACTGGCTCTTTCCTTTTCCTTGGACCAACAGGTGTGGGTAAAACAGAACTTGCAAAGGCGGTAGCAGCAGAGTTATTTGATGATGAAAAACATATGGTGCGTATTGATATGAGTGAATATATGGAGCAACACGCGGTGGCACGTCTTATTGGAGCTCCACCAGGGTATATTGGACATGAAGAAGGTGGTCAATTAACAGAACCCGTACGGCGTCGCCCACACACTGTTGTATTATTAGATGAAGTTGAAAAGGCTCATCCAACAGTTTATAATGTGTTACTACAGGTATTGGATGATGGAAGATTAACTGATTCACATGGGCGTACAGTTGATTTCAGCAATGCCATCATAATATTAACATCTAACTTGGGCTCAGAACACCTTATACATATGGGAACTTCACCGAAGTCATATGAGGCATCACAAGAAAAAGTATTGCAAGTTGTAAGGAGTTTCTTCCGCCCAGAATTTATTAATCGACTTGATGATATTGTTTTATTTCGTCAACTTGGTTTTGATGAGTTACATGGTATTGTGGACCTTATTGTGGATGAATTAAATCAACGACTGAAGTCACAGAATTTTTCTGTAATATTAAGTGATGAGGCAAAAAGTTTTGTGTTGGAAAATGCCTATGATGCAGAAATGGGTGCTCGCCCACTTCGTCGTTGGGTACAACAGCATATTACTACCGAGTTAAGTCGTATGATTGTTGCTGAACAGTTACCACCAAACAGTACTATAAGAGTATCAGTTAACAGTGGTAAGTCAAAGCTTGCCTTCTCTGTAAAGCGTGCAGCAACCACAGAGTAGCAAAATGATATATAAATATATATATATTTATATATTGAAGAAATGAATTTGCTTTAAAATATATATATATATATATATATTTATATATGTACTGATGCAGAATGAAAAGTAAAAAAAAAAAAAAAGAATATTGAACAAAAGTAAACTATTTGAATTATTTCCCCCCTCTTTTTTTTTTTTGATTTTATTATTATTCCACTATTATTATTATTATTATTATTATTATTATTATTCCATTTTTATAATTGTCATAATTTTTTTTTTTTTTGAAGTAACTGCTGTAAGTGGTACCGTTCACGGCCACTAATTATGTTTTATTATTATTATTATTATTTCTAGCTATCAATTTGCTTTTATCACCACATGTTTTGTTTTTGTTTTTTGTCTTGAAATCCTTTACAGTTATCTCTATATTTTTCTAAGTTATTGTAACTTTTTTTTTCTTTTTTCCCTTCTTTTTTTTTTTTTTTTATTATCATAACCTGTATTCAAAAATAAATAAATAAATAATAATAGAGGGGATTGTGAGTAGAGTACAAACCTCAAGAGTGGCGCAGAAAAAGAAAAAAAAAAGAATATATATATATATATATTCTTAAAACCAATGTTACCCTATAATGAAAGTTTCATATGTGTTCAGTGGAACTCAAAGAGTTGGATGTATGATGTACGTTCGTGTATTGGTCATATTCCCATTACACAAGTATATATTATTGGCTCTCATAACGCTGCAACATATGGTATACGCAAGAAATCACCATTTGGTCAAGATGCTCCTGGATTATTACACAAACGTGCAGGAGTTGCCCCACTCGCGCGTGTTTTAGCGCGTAAGTTTAGTGTGCAATGGTCAAAATGTCAAAATATGAATTTAATAGAACAGTTAAATGCTGGTGTGAGATATCTTGATTTACGATTGACTCCACATACAAAAGAGGAAGGTCGACTGTATACAACTCATGGTCAAATCTCAGTTCCCTTTACAGAAGTAATAAATAGTGTAAAAGAATTTATTAGTAATCCAGTATCATCAAATGAGTTTATTGTGATGGATTTTCAACATTTATTTGATATGGACTCTAATGAAGCACAAAATCAATTTCTGGAGGAGATAAAAGTACTTTCAGATTATCTTATACCATCAGAAATACCTTTAACAACACCTCTCTCATGCCTTTGGGAATTGTCTAGTAAGAGGCGTATTTTTATTTTAGCAGAAAAAGCTGAAGTAGAACATCCAGGTATTCGTATTCGTTCTGATAGTATAATTTCAATATGGGTAAATAAAAGATCTTTGCGTAAATTGCTTTTGTCCTTAGAGTCACTTATAAAAAAAGATCTTAAAAATGAAAGTAATAATACTATACCTGATAAACTATATGTTACACAAGCTATTTTAACTCCAGATGGTGGAAGTATTTTTTCTAGTATATTCAAAAAGCCTTTTAAGAAAACTGTGTCAAGTATTAAAGATATGGCAATACGAGTGAATACAAATGTTCTTGAATGGTTTTGTTTACTAAATGTTCACTCGCAATTGGGTAATGAAACAGTAACAATTCCAACGTGGATGAATACACATGGTAATATTCTAATGTTAGACTATATTGAATTGGGAAGATGTAAAGTATTGGGAGAGACCAGAGAGTTAGACGCTGTAGGTATGTGTGTATATCTAAATATGCTACGGGCGTCACGACTGAAAGAAAATCCCTAAAAAAGTTAAAGATTTTTTTTTTTTTTTTTTTTATGTGACAACTATAAAAGTAATAAAAATAATAATAATAAATGATGTCTTTACTTGTGCTTTTTTCATTGCCTTTCTAAACTATAGTTGTCTTTTTTTTTTTTTTTTTTGTTTTTTGTTGTTTTCAAGCATATCCCCACCTCCCCAGATATCATTTAAAACTGTTTTGATATTACTAAAACCGGTTTATAAACTAAAAAAACACAAAAAAAAAAAAAATCTCTTTTTTTTTTTTTTTTTTTTTTTTTTTATATAAAAAAAATAAATATATATATATATATATATATATATATATGCTTTTAAAAGTTTTTAGACAAATGCAACAGCAAGGTCATAATCAGAATAATAATAGTAACATAAATGTTTTTATGGCGTGTTCCGCATTTGAGTACGGCGGGGACGTCCATTGTGTACACAAAGAAGAAGAAAATCCAGGCAATATCCATAGTTGTATTACAGCTCTAAAATATCCAATAAAAGTTCCACGTCATTACTGCGCTAAACCCTTTGAAAATGCTGTCGTACGTCTTACAAGGGAATCATTTTCGATATATAGACCCACAGATCGTATATTTCACTGTGAGTTAAAGTGGTGTGATGTACGTGAGATTCGACGTCATACTTCTAAAAAGGGTAATAAAACTTTATATGAATTTGCCTTTATAATGCGATCAGCTATTATTGTACTTGAAGTTAGTGATGCTATGACTGCAGATGGAATTGCAGCCTCAATGCATATTCTCAACACGGATTTAATAGTCCCTCTAACACCTTCACCACCATTAGTAACATCTCCAACAACAAAAACAAATAAAACAACACCAACACCAACAACGAGATCAAAAACTATAAGTGCTATATCACATGGTAATATATTTAGTCGACCTTTATCCGTCTCCTCTGCGAGAAGTTATTCTTCTGCTTCTCTTTTACAAGGAAATAATATTTTATTGCAGCGGGAGGAGCAGCGGGGGGCGGCCCTGCAACGTATTCGCCAACGTGAGGAGGAAATGCGGGAGGCAATTTTTTATATTCCACACTCCCACTCACGTGCAACTTCCTCGCGTGGGGAGGCATGGGGGTCCCCCACCACCTCTTCTTCCCCCGCCCCACGCCGGCAATCACTTCCTTTACAACAACAACAACAACAACAACAGAGAGTAAATATAGGAAATTCAGTAGAAATAATGAATACTTTATCTCGACCTATGTCAAAATCTATGAGTGTTGGGCGTCCTCGCATAGATGAGGTAGAAAATACGACGGAGATGCAAAATATTTTGCGACTTTTAGAGCAAGAAGAGGAAAAGGCTAGTAAATCACTTAAATCACAGGAGGAACGAATTCGTACACTGTGTTTTAAGGAAGAAGTATATGAGCCGAAAACATATTATGAAAAAGAAACTAGTATTAATAACAGTGTATTACGTAACGAATTTCGTCAACAAGTTCTGTTTGAAAAGAAAATAAAAGAAGAAGAAAATCCAAAACATAGTATAGGAAATGAATCTAATGTGCACTCCAGTGTAGTTAAAGAAGTATTAAAGCCGCCATTACGTACAGATTGTAAACAAGACAAAGAGTTACAAGAACCAAAACAAGAACAATCAAAAAGAAAAGAAGAACATCAAATATTAGAGGCGAAAATTGAAGTTGAGTCAAAGGTACCACTTTTGTCTATTTTAGAAACATCTGAAAAAGAATCCATGAAAAATCGAGAATTAAATGAAACACGACGGTTAGAATCACAACTCAAAGCTGAAAAACAGAAGCAACGAATATCAATTGGAGGTCTTTCTCTCTCAGATGCTTTACAAAGAGAAAAAGAGACTGAACAATCTATACGGCAGGAAGAAGAATCATTAAAACCACAACCTATTTTAGACACTAATATTAATACTAATGATAATACAGTTATAAAATCATCCCAGGATGAAAAATTTGAAACACGAGCAAGTAGTATAATATATGGTAATTGGAAAGAATTAAATCATAAAGAAACTGGTAAAACTTACTATAGAAATATTATCACAAAAGAAGCGGTTTGGAAGACACCGCCTGAAGTACTTAAAATAAAACAAGAAAAAGAAAAAGAACAACAACCTCATAAAAAAAAGGAAAATGTAGAAGAAGGTGATATATCAAAAACAAAAAAAGGTCCTCTTAGAGTTTCAGGAGTTTGGAAAGAATTTAAAGATCCGAAGAGTGGTCGTCTTTATTACGTTAACAGTGAGACAAAACAGAGAACTTGGAAATTGGAAGAAACACCCTTTACTAGTGAATAAAAATTATCGGCAATAAAAAAAAAAAGGAAATTACTTGTGTATGAATGTTGTGAGATGTCATTTTTTCTTATAATCGATACTTATTTTGCTGCAGTAAAAATAATACATAGATACCTCAATAAATAAATAATCCTATATATGCTTTTTTCTTCTACTACTCAACTACATAGTGTAAGTAAAACTTTATTATTTTTTATCGTGATATGACTTTAAAAAAAAAAAAAAAATGGGAGAAATTTAAAATAATAATAATAATAATAATAGTTTAATTGCACTCTTGTATATTAGAGTATGGTAAATCCTCTTTTTTTTTCTTTTTTTTTTTTCCCCCTTACAATATAGATAATCAAATTTCAGTCAAGAAGAATACAACCAATGAAAATAACACGTGCTCTGCTATACGTATTATTGTCCCTTACGCTCTGCTTAGGGTGTTTGGCGAATAATTCTGTACCAACACGTTTGCTTGCTAATGATGTTTCAAATCAAAATCCATCCCCCACTCAAGATGATCCTGCTGTAACTCAAGAACCAGAAGCAAATACACCAGAAACTTCATCAACTACTTCTCTCCAAAGTGGAGGAGCTGTATCAAATGCCACACCTGCAGCTGGAGAAGTCAAAGCCACGGGAAATAATCAGAGCGCAGTTAATGCTACGAAAGAAAATCCTGTAAATACAGATGATATATACCCAAAGGATTCTACGATTGAGGAGATTCCCCCGAATGACTCAAAATCTGCAAGGGAAAGAGCAATACAGGCTATGAAGAATGCGAATGATAAAGTATTGGAAGCAGAAGGTGAATGTGAAGCTGCTAAGAAGAGTGTTGAAGATGCCAAAGAACATGCTTCAGAAGCCCTTAAAGTTTTACAAGCGCTTGGTGTACAAACGGAATTACTTACTAACGCTCTTCAAAAGGCGTCAAATGCTGAAAAAGAAGCAAATAAGGCTTTATCAGAATGCAAGGAAGCGGAATCTGCTGTGGATAAGGCGGAGGAGGCGACAAGGAAAGCTGCATGTGACGCTATTGGTCTCTCCAGGGCGGCGAAGGCGAGTGTGAGTGTGAGTGCTTCAGCTTCAGGTAAATCAGGAGCATTACCAACAATGGAGAACGCCGCTAATCAAGTTCTTAAAGCTGAACGTGAAGCCAGAAGAGCTGAAAATCAAGCAAAAAAGGCTGCAGCTGCAGCAAAAAAAGCACATGAAGCAGCTATATTGGCTTCTAATGCACGAGATTCAGCTCATGAAGTGGCTGCGATGGTGACTTCACTTATTCAAAGACATAACGAAGAGGCTAATGAGCAAATGAGAAGGAAAGAAGCTGAAGCTAGAGCCGAATATGAAAGGAAAATTGAAGAAGTAAAAAAACTTGCTGAGAAAGAAGCAGCTGCAAAATATACAAAAAAAATGAGTAATGAACCTCCAGCCAAGAGGGAAATTCCTCCAAAGAAAAATGAGCCAAAAACTGATGCTAGCAGTATTCATGTTTCTATTCGTGTACAACTTTTATTACTGCTTGCTGGTTTTATTTACCTTAACTCATATTAACCTATATATATATATATATAATATAATAAGGTATAATTTCCAAATTCCACACCTGTTTCTGAGACAATATAAAAAAATAAATAATACATATATTTTTTTTTTTTTTTCGAGCCTACTTTCTCTCTTTATTGCTATCATTCTCTGGTCGTCATATTCTTGTTTTTATCTCTTTCTCTGTATTTTTTGCGGACTTACTTTTTTGAGAAAATTTGTGCGTCGCATTGAGAGATTTGGGCTTTTTTCTTTTGTACTTTTTTCTTTTTCTTTGCTTGCGTTTTAAGAAACATTCTGGTGATGGAATGGGCAAAAAAATTGTGTAATGTGTCATTTTTTGAGAATCTTTTTTGGATCCTGGTGCACGTACAGCTACGGTGGTTATCTCAATATATATGAATTGAAAGGGGAAAGGGAAATGTTTTTTTTTTTTTTTTTTTTTTGTACGTGTGTGTGTGTGGGCGCAGACATAAATTCGCATATTATACACTTTTTCTTTTCTTTTGTTTTTTTACATCATTTTTTTTTTTTTTTTTGTTGTTGTTCTTCTTAAAATTCTTTCTGCGATACATACATATATGTATATATATATATAATTCAACATTTTTTTCTGTTTTCTTGCAGAAAAAGAAGATATGAAATAAATTTCCTTTTAACACCTATTGTATACTGTTAATGTACATATATATATATCTTTAACTAATTTTTTTTTTTTTTGCCCTAATGAAAAAAATAATAGTAATTCTTTTTCTTTTACTCCCTTTTCGATTTACTTTTTTGGAATGTGGGACCAAAAACCTTTCACAAGAAAGGAGAAAGAATAAATAGGGCAAACAACAAAAAAATAAAAATAAAAAACAAAGGAAAAAACAAAACGGAAAATAAAGTCCTGTAATTGAATATTTATCATGTCGGGCAAAGCGATATCGACGCCGGGAACCCTTATGGTGGCTCCTAGTGATCGAGTGAAAATGGTAGATATGCACCCTAAAGAGCCTCTCTTTCTTTGCTCATTATATTCTGGCGTAATCAACTTGTGGAATATTGAAACCCAGGTATTATTAAAATCATTCGATACAGGTACTGGACTACCAGTAAGATGTGTTCGATTTATTCCGCGACTTCAATCTTTTGTATGTGGTACTGATGATATGATGATTCGTGTTTTTAATTATAATACAATGGAAAAAACAAAAACTTTTCAAGCACATGATGATTACATTCGAGGTATTGGAGTTCATGAACATTTACCTATTCTTTTAACATGTTCTGATGATATGACAATTCGTCAATGGGACTGGAGTAAAAACTGGGCCCTTGTTAATACTCATGAAGGTCATTTACATTATGTTATGGCCATCGCATTTAACCCAAAAGATCCATCAACTTTTGCAACAGCCTCACTAGATTGTACTGTAAAAGTATGGAGTATAAACAGTCCAGTACCTAATTTTCAACTTGAAGGACATGAAGATGGTGTAAATTGTATTGATTACTACCCTGGAGGTGATAAACCATACCTTCTTAGTGGTGCTGATGATCAAACTGTACGATTATGGGATTATCAAACTAAAGCATGTCTTCAAATCTTTTCTTATCATACAGCAAATGTTACATCAGTACTTTTTCACCCAAGTCAACCTCTTCTATTTACTTTAGCGGAAGATATGGAAATGAAAATTATTGCAACTGATACACATCGTCTTCTTCTTAGTGTTGATCATTCTCGTATGAATCGAGGTTGGTCAATGGCAGCAAGAAGATATACTAATGTTTTGGTTGTTGGTTATGATGGTGGATCAGTAGTGTATAAGGTAGGGGAAGATAAACCTGTTTATTCAATGGATTCCAGTGGAAAAATACTTGTGGCTGTTGGTAATGAAGTTACACGAATTGATGCAAAAGGTATTCCTTCAGATGTAGCAGATGGAGATATTCTTTCTCTTCCTACAAAAGATATGGGTGCATTAGAAACATCACCATCTTCTATTCTTCATGGACCAAGTGGACAATTTATTGCTGTTCTTGGAGATAATGATTATACAATTTTATCATCTCTTTCTATGCGACCTAAATCTTATGGTAAATGTGCTTCATTTATTTGGGGTCCTGATAATGGTTCTTACGCTGTTCTAGAAACATTTATGACTATTAAAATCTATAAAAATTTTAAAGAACGTGCAACTATTAGCCTAAATGAAAATGCAGAAAAATTATTTTCTGGGCCATTATTTGGTGTTTGTACATCATCCAGTATAATTTTTTATGACTGGGCTACATTATGTTTAATTCGACAAATTGATGAATGTCCAAAAATGGTACAATGGAGTGAAAGTGGTGAGTTACTAGCTATAGTAACTGAAACTGCATTTTTTACACTTCGATTTAACAGTAATTCTGTAGTAGAATATCTTGAAACGCATGATAATACCCCAGAAGAAGGACTTGACTTCGCTTTTGATGTTGTAGAAGAAGTTGTAGAGAGTGTAAAAGAAGTTTTATGGGTTGGTGATTGTCTCGTTTTTGTAAATCAAGCACATCGTTTGAATTATTATATAGGTGGAGAAACTAACAATATTGGTGTACTTTCACGAAATCAATATTTACTCGGATATCTTCCAAGAGAAAATCGAATTTTATGTATTGATAAAGAAAAAAATGTTACTAGCTATATTTTACGTGTTAATGTTATTGAATATATGGCTGCTATAGTTCGTGAAGATTTTGCTGCAGCTGAACAATTACTTCCATCTATTGATAAAAGTGAAAAATTAAGACTTGCACATTTTCTACAGGCTAAAAATCATCTTGAAACAGCACTTAACGTTACAACAGAAGATGATCATCGTTTTGAGTTAGCAGTGCAATTGGGTAGATTATCTCTTGCGAAAGAAATAGCAGAGCGTACTCCATCTATGGGAAGGTGGAAACAAGTGGCAGATTTAGCTCTAGAAAAAGGAATGTTTAAACTGGCGGAAGAAGCATTATCTAAATGTGGAGATAGTAGCGGTTTATTATTGCTATATTCTTCTTTGGGTGATATTAATGCGATATCAAATTTAGGAGATACGTGTGTTGCTGGTGGAAAAGCAAATATTGCATTTACTTGTTTTCATCTTTCAGGTCGTTATACTGATAATGTTGAATTACTTTGCCGCACTGGAAAAGTAGGCGAGGCTGCCTTCTACGCTCGTACATATTGTCAAAGTAAAGTAGAGGAAACTGTAAGGCAGTGGAAGGTGGCGGTGGCAACACTACCGCGTGTGCGTGAGGCTATCGCAAGTCCAGCAGCGTACCCAAATTTATTTCCAAATATGCGAGATGTTTTAACAACAAATAATACAAATACAAATACGGATATGATTTCAACTCCATTAGAAGTTGAACAGACACCAAAGAAAGGAGAGAATAATCAGCAAGAAGAGGAAAAAGAAAATCAACAACAATTAAAAGAAATTGGTGGCAGTTTTAATATGAGAGACACCGTAACTGGTGACTTTGAGTCTCCACTACCCTCAAAACCAGCAGAAGTTCAACTTGATGATTGTTTAGAGTCTCCAGTCAACGCACACCATGCAGTTTCACTTGCAAGTGCAAAATCTCCTGTTGGCCTGCCAGCCGCACCTCCGCCTTCACTTGCGAGGGAAACGGAGGCGGAACCAATACCGGCAACTTTACCTGTTAACGGTGATGATGAAGAGTGGGCTTAATTATATGGCGTTATTATGTGGAACAAGGTAAAGGAAAGAAGAGATGAGGAAATAGCCCGAGTAGAAAAAAGGGAATTTCTTTATGTTTATTTTTATTATTATTATACCATTTAGTAGGGAAGGAAAAAAAAAAAAAATGAGAAAGAAAGAGAAAACATCAGCAATCACAAAATTACAAGGAAGGGTTCTTTCTTGTCTTAAGGATACAAAAAAAAAAAAACAATAAGAATAAGAAAATGAGAAGGGTGAAGAAACTGGGGGCGCCTAATAGAAGGGAGAAAAAAAATTAGGGTTTTTTTTTTTTTTTTTCTTTCTCTATGTCTGTGTGCCTTTTGACCCTTTAGATATGGCTTATCAGAATTAGTAATAATTTCTTTTGATTATATGTAGATGTTTTTTTACAGTTTCTTCTTGTTTTTTTTTTTTTTTTTTTTTCCTACTCTTGATTATTATTATTATTTTTTTTCTATGTATTCTCTCTGTATAAATATATATTTTTCTTTTTTTAAGGGAGTAGGGAAAAGGAAAATAGTTGAGTAGATGTTACGCCTTTGGCGCTCAGTGTGGGAGGGGAAACTTTGCACTGGGGCTCGTATGCGTTTATATGTTTCAACGGCGCCGCTTCTCTTCACACGAGTTGCCGGCGATTGGACATGCGCTTGTGGGTTTTCAAACTTCGCATCACGTGCAATGTGTTTTCAGTGTCATAGAGTAAAACCAGCAAATATTCGTGTAGCAGATTTGCCTCAAGGTATTGATACAGCTAATGCTGCCTTTAAAAAAGGTGATTGGATTTGTACCTGTGGTTCACATAACTTTGCGAGGCGAGAGCAATGTATTTCATGTGAGGCAAAACGACCTACAAGTGTAAGGGAAAAAGTATTAAATGATGAAAAAATGCTTCCTGGAGATTGGAAATGTGAAAAATGTAATACGCACAATTTTCGTTCTCGTAAAGAGTGTCTTCGGTGTTCTTGGAAACCTACTATAGTTACTAAAACTAATAGTGGGAATGAAAATGTGAAGCAATCACCATGGACTTGTACAACATGTCATACTGTTAATGAAAAGAGTGGTACAACATGTGAAGTATGTGCTTCTGTTCACAAATCACCTTCTATTGTCTCTTCAAATGGACCACCGATGGGTAGAGAAAATGACTGGAATTGCAGTTCATGTGGATTTCTTAATTTCGCTTCTAGAACAAAGTGTAAAAACTGTAAAACAGACAATGCGTCAGTAAATGACACAAATGATTCATCACTTTGGATTTGTAATTGTGGTTACAAAAATTTTAAGGATCGTGAATCTTGCCGTGATTGTGGGGTTTTAAGAAGTAATAAAGAGTAACTTTCAATATAGAGTTCAATGGTCATCACATCCTTGTTACAACTTTTTTTTTTCTGTTTTTTCTGTTTTTTTTTTTTTTTTTTTTTTTTTTTTTTTTATCTTTGATATGATGGTCAAATAAATATGTGAAATTTCACCTTGTTTCTTTGTCTGTATGCTTTTTTTCCCACATTTTTTTTCTCTTAAATCTTTTATTTCCTTTCTTTCTCCATATATATATATATATATATATGGCTTTATATCCTATTTCTTTATTTCTTGGTATATATATATTTTTTTTTTCATTATTTTTTTTTTCTTATATATATATTTTCTTGTAGTAGTTTCTATCCACCCTTCTTTTTTATACATATATATATATATATTTCTTCAGATATTTCGCTCCTTAAAAACAATAACTACATTTAAAAAGAAAATTTTAATTCGAAAATATGTTGTCTTTTCCTGTCTCTGTACCATCATCAGAGCGGTCTACAATGCGGACAATTTGTGAGTCACGGCGACGTTATCTTTCAGCTCATGTAGCACAGTTGTACGCAAATACTAATCCTGCAGAATTGTGGAATAGTATTGTAAAATATAGAGAGCAAAAAGAAACAGATACAGCAGACTCTGTAGAGTCATATGATGAACTACGTTTATCATATAATGGATATAAAAAAATGGTTTATAGTCTTATATTTCATATATCTCCTGAAGAAGAAAATTCTGCACCAGCAGCAGAGCGTGAGGCCCGAAAATGTTTATATTTTGCGCATCCTTTTTTGTCACCCTCAACATTTCTTGCATTTGTGCGTGCAGAGGATGGAACAATTCCAGCAGTTCCCATGTATGCTTTTGCTGCTAAAAGATTACTTTTATATAGACTTCGAATTGAGCTTGAACTTGTTGCCAGAGTTCTTCCTCCTTCACTACAAGATCCTAGTACAAGAGTTGCTAATCGACTACTATGTGCTCCAAGTCCATCATCACCACTCTCTAATGGATTAACACAAGAAGATATAGAAAATTTTTTATATGAATTACTTCCAAATTTACGTCTTGTAAGAGATATGCCTCCATGGATGCAACCATATTATCTTTGTCATGCTTCTAGAAAATTTATGTTTATGTGTGATACAAGGCGTACAGGAGCAATATCTATAGAAACTATGATGAAAAGTGATGTATTTTCAGAACTTTTAAGAATGTTTGAAAGTGATCCACAAGATGCTATTACTGCTTTTACTGAAGGTTGTACAGTAGATGTAGCTGCAATTTTAGTATCAGCAGATGCTGCAGATGATGATACTGTTCCAGCTTTGGTTTTGTCTTATGAAGGTGAAGGAAATGATCCAGATGATATGTATACTGTAAAAACTTTAACAGAAGAAGTTGTTCTTCATATTCCTCGTCGTCAACTTTATTGGAATTCTGGTTCTACAGAGTTTTTAACCCCAGATATTCTTAGTATGGATAATTGGTTTTCTTTAGCTCTTATGGGGAGAATTTATGAACATTTTACAAGTTTAGATCTTGATGGTGATGGTGTATTAACAGTTGATGAACTTTCAAGATATAGTGATGGTAGTTTTACTAGATTAGTAATTGAACGTGCTTTTGAATGTCATGTTCCACAAAGTGGTAAAAGACATATTATGGATTATAAAACTTATTTAGATTTTGTAATCGCTACAGAACATGCTGCTACTATTCCAGCTATGAAATATATTTGGAGTATATTAGATCTTGAGGAGACAAAATCGTATGTAACAGTTGAAACACTACGTTGTTTTTGTAAAGAAATTGCTAATGAATTGATTGTAAATGGTTTAATGACAGACATCTCTGCACAGTCAATTCTTTCTGAGGTAATTGATATGATTAATCCAAAATGGCATGAATGGGTTGAACTTGATGATATTGCAAGATCAGGTCATCAAGCAACTGTTCTACCAATTCTTTTGAGTTACCGAAATTTCTACGCATATGATTGTCGTGAGCAAACAGCAGCTGCTGCTAACGATGAGTACGCATAAGTTTTGAGTTTTGGTTATTTGTGTTTACTTTTGTTTTGTGCAACGGTTATGGAAAAATAATGTGTTACATTAGAGAGTAAATGGAAAGATATTTAATAGAAGGAAAAAAAAAAAAAATAATAATGTTTTTGTTCTTGTTATTATTATTATTTTTTTTTTGCCCCAATCATTTGGGTAAAAATAAAATATATATTTTTTCTAAATTATTTTTATTTTTATTTTTCTTTCTTACTTTACTTTTTATTTTATTTAAATATATATATATATATATATATATATATATATAAATATCCTTTCATACAATTTTAGGCAGGGGAGCACTCTCAAATACTCACGATGGTGAACTACCCAAAGAAGAAGACTATGCACTGCCCGGATGAGCGTTGCAATGCTCATAAGAGTTTTAAAGTTGTGCAGTACAAAGCCGGCAAGGCCCGCCTGTACGCTCGCGGTAAACGTCGTTACGACCGCAAACAGTCTGGTTATGGTGGTCAAACGAAGCCTATTTTCCACAAAAAGGCAAAGACCACAAAGAAGATTGTCTTAAAACTTCAATGCTCTAGCTGCAAGTCTATTGTCCAGAATGTTCTTAAGCGTACCAAGCATTTTGAACTGAATGACAAGAAGAAGACTGGCAACAAGGATCCCACGTGGTAGAAAACCTGTCAATCATTTTTATTATTATTATTATAATTTTTTCTTCAAGACTTTTCGTGTCCTTCAATATTTTGTATATATATATATATATATATATATCTGTGTAGAGTTTTGCTACTCTACATATATACACATGAGATGAAAGTAAATATTACTTAATTGATCATTTTTCTGTTATTATTTCTTTTTTTTTTCTTTTCATTAACTTTCTATAGTCGTTTTGCGCCTAACCCGCTATTACCGTTTTACATATATAAAAAGAAAAGAAAGAAGTAAAAAGTAAAAAAAAAAAAAAGAGAGAGAGAGAAATATACAGAAGTAATGTTTCGCATGTCTTGTCGCCTTGTGGCCCGCGCTGGTGCCCCGCGTGGGGCTGTGAAGGGCAGCACGAGGGCCTCTAAATTATCCCTCGCCCCCGCCCCCGCCATTTCTTCCATCCTCGGCGCCCCCGTCGCCCCCCCGCTCGAGTTGGAGCCACCGAAGATGCCGTCGCTCGATTTAACCTCCGCCGCCCACGAGGCCGTCGAGGCGTCCAAAGTGCGGCCCCCAGCGGAGCCCCTCGTCGCCAAAAAACCGAAACTCCCCACGAAGTCTGCCAAGGCGAAGCCAAAGGCAAATATGGGGGCAAAGAAGAAGGTCAAGGCGATTAAGAATAAGAAGGTGAAGGCACAGGGAAAGAAGAAGGTAAAGGCTAACGCGAGTAAGAAACCCAAGGCGTTACTAAAGAAGAAAGGTGCGATGAAGTTAAAGAAATTAAAGGTAATGGGAAAGTGGAAGGTGAAGCGCAGCGCAGCTGGGAAGTCAAAATCTGCAAAAATCATGAAACGCAAGTAAGCAGATATATTTATCTCTGAATTAGGGTTAGTTAACAGGAAAAAAAAAAAAAATAGTGGGGGGAGAAAAATAAGGCGATAGTAAGGAGGCAAGGAAGGAATGGATACGCATTTATAGAGCTCAAATGAGCATAAAATATCTTTAATAATAATAAAAATCACAAAAAAAAAAAAAGATACAGATACAGATACCGAGAAAAGAAAAAAAAAAAGAAATATTTGGGTGCAGAAGTCACCTTCTTTTCTTCCCCTTATTTTTGATTTTTTTTTTTTTTAATTTTTAGTGGGGGGAGGCGAAAGCGGAACAAAAACTCACCTTTTTTTTTTACTAATATCTTCGTTATTTTCATTTTATTTCTTTTTTTTTTTTCTTAACAAGGCAGGGAGGCATGTCTCGCGTGTTATATAACAGTATTGCCTGCTGGATGCAAAAAAAAAAAAATTAAAATTAAAATTAAAAAAAAAAAAAAACTTTATTTCTTTTTTTTCATCATCCGCACTCGCTGAATTTAGCCGTATTCTTTCTCCCTCTGTATTTCCTTTTTTTTTTTTTATATCTTGTTTAATACTCATTCATGGTTTATATATATATTAGTAAACAAATTTAAATATGGATAAATTAATATGTATTCCTCAAATTTTTTTATTCATGTATATAAATATTATCTTTCCCCACATTTTATTTTTAATTTTATTTTTGTATTTAAGCATCATAGTATTGTGTAGAGAAAGAAATAAATTTATTTCCCGAACTATCACCTAAAATTATTTACTGATATTATCTTTTAGTAAATGCTGAGAACATTAACTCTTTTCAGAGGCCTTGTTGTCTCTAAAAAACGTTTACCAACTGTTAGTTCTAAAATGGCACGAGCAACACGAAAACTTGATCAAATAAAAAGAAAACGTGAAAATGAAGCGGAACGACTATTTATGGAAAAAATAGAGGCAGGAAAAAAAAAACGTCAACGTATAATTGCATTGGCACTTCGTCGGGCACTTAGTAATGCAAAAAAGAAGGAACCTAAATTTTTAAGGCGTTATGAACTTAATAAATTAAAAGCTGCTGAAGAACTTAAAAAATTGAAACAAAAAGCTACTATTTCTTCTACAGTAAGTTTATCTGTAGCTGAGCCTATTGCTCACAAATCTGAAAAAAAAACTTATCCTAAGAAATCTCTTCATGTAAAGAAGAATTCAACGCAACAGAAGAAGGAAGAAATGGAGGCAGAGAAAAATTTTATTCAACTAATTGAAGAAATGAAGAAAAAACGTGAACTTGAAGCGAAAGCTGTACGAGATACACAAGAACTTTTCATTAAAAAAGAATCTGACGCCGAAGAGAGTAAATCGGAGATGAATGAAGTTGTACATCTTATATCAGCATCAGAAACTTTAGACAAGGATGATTCTCTTATTGAAATTGCCAGTGCAAAACCTCCTCGTAAACGTATAAGTCGACAAGGAATAAAATTGGATATAATGAAAGAAGTTAATGAAACACCTTTAACAAAAACAGATGATAGTAAGATAATATCCCCCATTATTGATAATACTTTTACAAGCTCTAATAAATTCTTAGAAACTGATGATACAGAAGTACAAGAATCCATAATTCCAGAAATACAAGCTAAAGTGGAACGTCCTGTACAACGTGAAAGTAAACGACAAAAACGAACAATAACTGATAAGAAACCCACGCTTTATTCCCCGCAACTTGAATTAACCCCACGACCCCCGCAAACAATTTCCCTCGCGGGATTTCAAGAGGCGCCGTTAATTTCTACCGGCGGGCGGGCACCCCTCGAGGCGGGGCTGCGGCGGCCGGCCTCAATATTTTCACTCGACGCCCCCGTCCCTCCCCTCCGCCCCCGCGCGCTGGAGGCCCTCCCGCCTGTGGCCGCCGTCACTCACGCACTGCCGGTGAGTTTCCCTCACAACATCCCACCCATGCGGGCACTGCGGGAGAGTCCAGCCCCAAGCACTGGTCTCCATCGCCTATAATAATAATAATAAAAGAAGAAGAAGAAAAATAGGAAAAAAGGATTTATTTCCTTATTATTATTATTATAGTTGTTGTTTCATAGCATTAGTTGAAGGTGTTTACCTAGATGATAAGTGTGTAACCACAATAGAGAAGATTTTTTTTTCTTTGTTTTTTCCCCATGCTCTCATGTACTTTTTAATTTGAGATATTTTTTTTCTGTATGTTTGTTGTTATTTGTTGTTATTTGTTGTTTTTTTTTTTTTTCCTGTGCGTGTATATATACACTTGAATTTTTTTTTTTTTTTTAATGATTATTATTAGAATAAGAAACGGTAATAAATATATTTATATTTATCTGCTTGTACCGAAAGATAGATAGATAGATACAGAAAATAAGGAGAGTGCATGTATGTTTTTAAGAATTAATTGATAAAATATTTATATATATTTATATATATATATATTGTAACCTGCTTTATTTTAAATTAATATTGATAAATATATAAATATATATTCTCTCCATCCTTCTTTCTTTTTTTTTTTTTTAATGAAATATATATTAGAATGCTTTATAGATGAATTTTCGTTGGAAATCGTACGGTGCAGTGGTGACACCACTTTTAATATCTGCATTTGCTGCAGGTGCTGTCTTTTTTGCAAAACGATTTGTAAGAATTAAATTAAGATCTACAGTTCTTTTTTTTTGTGAAGCGCAAGCATACGAAATGCTTGATGTATTAACTAAAACTGGAATTAATAATAATATAAATAATTTTATCGAACGTAATGAGGGTACATTTATTACTCTTACTCTAAACTGGAATAAAACGAAACCATTATTTGTACCTCTAATAGTATTTAATGATAATCGTTTTAATATGAAAGAAATATTTAATATATATACTGGTTTGTATAAAAATAATCATCCTGATAAAATTTTAGTTTGTGATATTTGGAATTCTTTAATTGCATTAATAGAATATAATTTGCAACATCAAATTACATATGATAATTCTCCATTGTTAGATGAAGTTAAAGTTGAAGAACTCTTAACAATTTGTATTTTACTTCGAGGAAAATACTCTATTTTTAAAAAAATATACTCAAATAAAAGTAAATTATTTATAAAAGAGTTTCCTGAAGATTTTTTTAAAATTTTATTAAATTCTTATTATAAAGGAAAATCGATGCGATTAGGTTTATTTTCTTTTTTAAAACTTATTTTTAGTTCATGTTCTATTCGACAATTAATTATTTTAATTACTATAATGTTTATTTCTCCTGATACTATTCTAAAGGTTTTTTTTGGTCTTCAAACGGATGTTAATTGGACTACACTTTATACAGCAGAAATGTTAAAAATACCGAATAAAGATATTATAGGTAATTATTCTATAATTCAATTTATAAAAAAACAATTTAAAGGTACTCCAGCAAATTTTGCTGCTATAGCAGTTGCTTCAATCGGTCCTGTTGAATTAATTTATTGTCTTCGTGAATTTATAATTAATTATGTTTTAATGGATCTTGTAATGTCATTTCATTTAAATGCTTATTTATCTCTTGCTACTGCAGATTATGATTCTACAGAAAATTGGCCACTTTCTCAGCGTGTTTCTCAAGCACTTTGGAATGCGTCAAATTCAGTAATGGGTGAACTTCAAAATCAAATTCCTTATTTACTTGAAATATTTTGTGGTTTTTTAGTTGTCTTACGATTTCCTCTAATAGCTTTATCTATGTGGTTAGGAACTCAATGGAGTGACTTTGTTGATTTTCTTGCTGAATCATTTTATCTAGAGTCACAGTATGCTAAAAGTTATTTTAATTTAAATAAAGATATATTCTTAAATTTAGAAAATAATAATAATAATAATAATAATAATAAACTATTTAATTCTCCATCTCCTATTTCTCTCTTTATGAGTACTGGAAATCAAATTTTTGGAAATATTTCACCTATAGAAACAAATTTATCATATTCTTCATTACCTCATGATATTTATCAAGGAATGAAATCGCAATATGGTTTAACACTTTTAACACTTGTATATATAGAGTCTAATTCTAAATTAAAATTATCTTGGACTATTTTATTTAGACATTTGTCTTGGCCTGTATCTCCAATAATATTTATAAAATATATTATTTCAACTCTGGAAAAAGTTCATAATGATAATGAAAATATTATAGGAATAAACAAAATTTTATGGGTTAAAACAATTTTAAAAAATATATTAAAAATAAATAAATTTAATCCTTGTGTTTCTTATAATTCATCTTATAAACAAGAATATCTTAAAGGGTTTATGACATTTCGATATGGTGGTATAGAATTAGATGCAACTAAATTAATACTTGGTTTTTCACCTAATTCAAGAAATGATAGACAAGAAGATTGTATTCGTGATATTCTTCGTGGAATTTTTAGAACAGCAGATGCTTTACCTTTTCTTCTTTCTTCTTTAGTACTCCTTTATATTCCACATGGATTTTTTAAACAAGATACATTACAACAAAATGATTCAATATCTCATTTACGTTTTATTAAACATTTATATCCTATTTTTCCAACAATTACAGGTATTTTTTATGTAGAAAATGGTCTTAGTGAATCACAAATTGATTTTATAAGTATTCAACGAAAATTAAGTTTAAATGGTAGTTCATTGGGATGTTATCAAATTTTAGAAGAATTACAATATGTACAACATAAAATAGATAAACCTATTAAAAATTATATTTCATATCCATCAATGGAAGGGGCATGGAGTATAGAATTTCGTAGTGTTTCATTTCGTTATAGTGAAAATCATCCTTATATTTTATGGCGTGTTTCTTTTTTAATTAAACATGGAGAATTTTTTGGTATAATTGGATATAGTGGATCAGGAAAAACAACTATTTTACGTTTAATTAATAGAATTTATAATCCAACATCAGGAGATATATTTATTAATGGATTTCATATTAGTGTCTATCCTATTCGAATGATTCGAAGAAGAATTTCTAATGTTTGGCAAGAAGAAAATAATTTAAAATTTTTTGATAACCTTTCTATAGCTAATAATATAGCATTTGGAAATTTATTAGATTCATCTGAGTCAAATATTAAAAATGTTTTATCCTCAGCAGAAGCCTTGAATTTTATTCAAAAACGTTCATCAGGAATTTATTCACAACTTTGTGTGGGTGAATTTAGTGGAGGAGAGTTAGAACGTCTTTCTTTGGCGCGTGCTTTAATGAAAAGAAAATATAAAGTTAGTTTATATACACTAGATGAGGCAACAAGTGCTATAGATACAAGTACAGAAGAAAAAATTTTTAATGTATTTGGATTAAATAAAAATATAAATAAACCTCGAAATGCTACATTTATAGTAATTTCACATCGCCTTGCAACGTTAAAAAATGCTAATAAAATTCTTGTACTTAACAATGGGGAAGTTGAACAAATAGGAAATTGGGATGAACTTTGTAAAAGTGAACCTAATTCTTGCTTTTCAAAAATGCTTAGATTTCAAAAGTTGCCATCTTTTATAAATTAAATATATATTATTTACGAAAGGAAGATTTTTTTTTTTTTGTGTGTGTAATTTCTTCAGTCATATGGCTCTTTTAGAGTACAGAAATGGATAAATTGGTAATATCACAATATGGTATTTTTTTGAAACATTAAGTGATTTAATCTCATTATTTTAACGGAAAAATATATATATATATATATATATTTCTTTTGGGGAAAGTTCTTTTATGTTTATACTTGTTTTTTTTTTTTACTATAATTACATCCTAAGGGAATTGAATTTTTATTTGTACGTTTAAATTCTTCATTCTTTAGATAATTGTTTTGGACAATTTTTTTTTTTTGGTTTGTTTGAAATCCTTTCTTATTTCATAATTAACAGGCCAAGTTACACATATACATAACACGCTATTTTCCCTCTTTAAAATATTAAAAAAAAAAAAAAAATGGTTTTTGCTTCCTATTGCAGTTTAATCAAATGACACTTGCCTTTTCTTTTGGAGGAGGGGATACAAGTAAGTAGATATTTTGTTTTATTTTTATTTTTTATTTTTTTAATTGCTTCAAGTAAAGTAAACAAGAGAAAACAAAAACATAATTTTTAAAACCCTAAAAGGAAAAAAAAAAAAAAGATGTTTCGTCTCCCAATTCTACAAACAATTACAGTGTTATTTTTAATAATGGCTTTGAGTTGTATGGCCTTAAATATAAATGACTCTATAATTAAGGAAAATACATTAAAGAGGAGTAACTCTAATATTATACGAAATATACCTCGTAAAGGGCAAAGTAATTTACAATCATACACTCTTGCTTCAACTAATTCTGACTGGGAACCTCTCAAAATTTATGTTTCATCTGAAGATCTTAATAATGAAGAAAGATATTGCACTCTGGAAAATCAGATGCGTCCAAATTATCAGGGAAAAAACGTTACATGTGAAAAGAAACATATTGTTACAAGTACTATGAAAAATAATTTACTAAATAATATGATTCCAAAAGCAGTTAAACTTCATACAGATCGTCTCCATGTTCATCACCCGTGGTATCCAATTAAAGTACGTATGCCGCGAACAGGAAATTGTGGATATTTTACTGTTCCAAGTAAACACAGAAATGAAGGTTTCTCTAATGCTAATTTTATACTTTATTTGGCTTCTGGTCCAAGTATTACCTTTTCTGAGATATGTACAACCGATAATAATTTAAAAGAACGTCCTGAAATTGGAGTTATGAATTTTGAACCTGAACGTATTGATAACACAAGATATAATATTCGTGTTGCAGCACATGAAATAGCACACACTCTTGGTTTTACTTATAATCGAATGAGGGCTGCCAGAATGACTGAAGAAATAATAACTGTTCGAAAAGAAAATTGGGTCTCTACGGTTATTTCTTCCAAAACAAAAGAAGCAGCAAAAAAACATTTTGGTTGCAACGATTTACAAGGAATGGAATTAGAAGATGAAGGAAAAGGCTTATATTCGGGCTCTCACTGGGAGCGACGTAACGCAAAGGATGAACTTATGAGTATGTATGTTGGAACAACTGGTGCAGCACTTTACACAGAACTAACATTAGCTGCATTTGAAGATTTAAAATATTATAAAGCTGATTTTAGTATGGCAGAGAATATGACTTGGGGTAAAAATGCTGGTTGTGATTTTCTAAACAAAAAATGTATGAATAATAATACTTCCAAATTTCCAAAAATGTTTTGTGATTCGAATACTTCATCACTTCAATGTACATCTGATCGTTTTGCTCTCGGAACGTGTCCATTAAAATGGGGTATAGCTGCATTAGATATTGAAGGGTCAAAAGAAGAACTACGTAAAAGGTACAGCACTTTAGATATATTTGGTCCTAAAGATGCTTTAACAGATCGTTGCCCAGTTATTACACCATCTATTTTAACTGTATGTACTACTGAAACAAATAATATACCAGGGAGTCTTGTGGGCCCAATGTCAAGATGTTTAAATGGAGAATCTATCGAGTTAATAAATCATTCAGATAATTCTCCACCTGTTATGGATATTTGCGCAAATGTAAAATGTGAGAATAATAAGGTATATGTACAGTATAAAGGTGATGAAGATTGGCAACAATGTGAATCAGGTCAATCTCTTCAGCTAAAAGGAACTGAGTTTAAACAAGGAAATATTAAGTGCCCTTCATACGAAGAAGTTTGTACAGATGTTGAGAAGTTAATTGTAAAAAAAAATATTCCTATACAAGAAACTCTTACAAAAAGTCCAAGTGAAGAAGAACAGGTTCCAACATATACAGATGATAATTCTGAAACTAAGAAAACTGAAGAAATTGACAATGATGTCTCACAAGAGGTTTCTCATGAAGAAAATGGCTATAAAGGGAGTGATAAAAGAAGAAACTCTTCTTTACGGCGGAGAAGCAACGAAGATAATATGATAAAGAAAGAAAATAATCACTTAAATATAACTTCTAATATCAGTGGAACAATTCCTACACACATTAATAATAAAGAAAATAATGGAAAAAACAAAGATGTATCAGTTGAAGATAAAGTTTCTACTAATGGGGATTTAAATAAAAATGATGTTAACAATTCAAATAATATATTTATTTATGAAAAGAACTGATGGAAGTCGTACTATTCATCTTATTTATACTTTTTTTTTCTTTACGATAATATTTAATTTATTCTTTTCCTGATTTTACGTGCTAGTTTACATTTTTATTCAGTCATTGAAAAAAAATAATAATAATAATAATAATTTATTTGCTTTATGATGATGGGGAGAGGGGCACTTCCTTTTGGAATTCTTTTTTTTTTTTTTTTGTGCTGAACGTTTTTTTTTTTTTTTTTGCTTTTGCTATTATGGAAATGACGTTTCCCTTTTCGCTGCCTTTTTCTCCCTTTTTTTTTTTTTTTTTTTAATTACGTGGCAGCATACAAGTTTTCCTTTTTTTGGAGAAAAAGGAAAAATAACATTTTTTTTACATAATTTTTTATTCATACCAGAGCGATAAAAATGAAATAAAAGAATAAAAAAAAAATTATATGGACAAAAAAAAAAAAAAAGAAAAGTGATGACTCTATTTGTGGTAATCATTTTTCTTTAAACAACTCCCTCGGTTAAGTGAGTTTTATGAGCTACATTAGAAAGGGAGAGGAAATCATTATTTTCATTTTTCAAAAAAATATATATATTTGTATATATTTCTTTTACTAGATCTATTGTGTCTATATATGCTTGTACTAATATTTACTCAAAAATGTTATCAATTATTATTATTTTTTTTATTATTATTGTATATATCAGAAGGGTGTTATTAATTAATCAATTAATAAAAAAAAAAAGGGAAAGAAAGACGCACACCATGGAAGAGACAACAGAGCTGGCAAAAATTTTATCAGAAAGGCTGATGAGTGGTAATTACGAGTGTGCTGTTTGTTCCGAAAATATTCATCGTCGTGATAATATTTGGTCATGTCCTGTCTGTTATGGAATTGTACATTTATCATGTATTAGATACTGGGTAAAAGCACAAATAGAAGAACGCGAAAAACGAGATGGAGTAATAAATTCTAGTAATTTTTCATTAAATGAATTTCGTTGCCCGCTTTGTCAATCGTTAAATTTAAATTCTTCTGTGGCGGAGTATAAGTGCTTCTGTGGGAAGGTGCGGGACCCTAGGCATGAGGCATTGTTAGTTCCAGGCTCGTGTGGGCAAATGTGTGAGCGGCGACGCAAAGATAAAAATTGCCCCCACGCGTGCCCCCGCATGTGTCACCCCGGCCCCTGTCCTCCATGCGCCTTAACACGCTCTCAGTTATGTTTTTGTGGTAAATCAGAAAAAAATGTTGGATGTTCAAGTTGTATTTATGGTTTTGAATGTGATCAAATATGTGGAAAATTACGTGATTGTGGAAATCACTATTGTTCTGTACCATGTCATGAAGGTCCATGCCCAATTTGTACTATAATTATTAAAGAATCTTGCTTTTGTGGATCTACTGAAAGAAAAAGAAGATGTGGGGAGGATAGTTTTTTTACATGTGATAAAATATGTTCAAAACCTCTTGATTGTGGAAATCATAAATGCCCTTTTCAATGTCATAAAGGACCTTGTCAACCGTGTTTACGAACTCCTGAACGTCAAATATTTTGTCCTTGTGGTAAAGTAAGAGTAAATCAACTTTTAAATTCTCCAAGAAAATCATGTTTAGATGCTGTTCCATCTTGTGGACTTATTTGTGAAGCTCCACTTCCGTGTGATCATACATGTTCAGTTATATGTCATGATAGTTCTTTATGTCCACCTTGTAAAGAGATTATTTCTTCAAAGTGTGAATGTGGATCTAGTATAATTAAATTTTATTGCTTTTGTCGTTACATACCTCCTAATCAATGGAAAGAGGCAGCAGTAAAATTAAAAATTTCAGAAACTAATTCAATTCTTTGTTACCCTCCAAAGTGCACAAAACCTTGTAGAAAACACTTATCTTGTGGTAAACATGTTTGTAAAGAGATATGTTGTACTAATGAAGATCACGTTTGTTATCAAATTTGTACAAAACGTTTATCTTGTGGAATTCATAATTGTGGACAACTTTGCCATAAAGGTTCATGCCCGCCATGTAGTAATGTTTCATATGATAGACTTTATTGTAGATGTAGACGTACTTGGGTTGAACCACCGGTGGCTTGTGGGACAAAACCTCCAAATTGTAGTCACGCCTGTGCAGTTCCTCGCCTATGTGGTCACCCACCGAATCATCCTTGTCATATTGAAGATAATTGCCCAGATTGTGTAGTTCCAGTACAGAAAAAGTGTGATTCTCATGGTAAAGTAATTCCATACTTCTTACCTTGTTATCGAAAATCTGTTTCATGTGGAAAAAAGTGTGGAAAAATGCTAACATGCTGTGGGACTGTATGCGAAAAAATTTGCCATGCCGGACACTGTGAACATCAGTGCAAAAATACTTTCCCTGCACTTGAATGAAATTATTATTATTATTGTTATTTTTTTTTTTTTCTTTGTTGTTTGTATAACTGTGATAATGTGTCGTGTTTTTTTTTTTTTTTTTTTTTTAATACTTTATATGATATAAACAATTATTACCCTTGAATAGGATGGAATATAAACTGCTAATATATGTATATATATATTTTTTTCTTATTATTATATTGATATAATATATACTTTTTTTTATTATTTTTAGGGCGACAAATAAAATGATTCCGCTCCATGAGGACTGTAGTGCTGATCTTATTAGAGAAACTAGTGAAGCTACTCCAGGTAATAATAATGACGTAACTCCAATTTCTAATGAAAAGGTAGAAAATTTATTTCCAAATTTCTCTTCATTATCAGAAGTTTCTACACTCGGAATTTTATTTTATTGTATAATTGCCGGTATTTGTTTGATCATTACTATTATATTTATAAATGTTGATCATCAAAATGTAAGTCATGAATCAGCTCAAGTAGTAGAGTTAGGTGGATTTATAACTATTTCTTCAACTCTTAGTCATACTAAGGGTATATTAATTGGTATATCTATTTTAAGCATTATATTGTATATAGTTTTTGCTATATTTGCTGTGTGGTACCTTAGGCGTATTTCAATAAGTATAGAAGGTGAAATGTGCCAGTTATATTGCTCTTTTGACCTTTTAAGTAATCTTCACTTAGAAAATACCCCTCTTTATGTTAATAAACACAGCGATGTAGATGTTATAACGGAGAAACAAACCTTTCTTCTTGAAATTTATTCTAATCAATTAGAATTACAAAAAACTCAGGATTCTATAAATAATATTTCTTTAATTCTACGTCAGTTTCGAAAATCTCTTCCTGATACAGTTTTTAATAAAAGATCTACTGGTGAAGTAGAATCACTTAAAAGAGAAGAAAAGGAATTTATAAAACCATTTGGAGTACAATCAACAGAAAATTCAAAAAATATTACATGGTCTGGTTTAATTCCTTCTAGTAGAAAACGTGCCATTTCTCAACTTGATAATGAAAATGAAATTTGTATGACTCTTCGAAGAAAAGATTCAAGAAGAGTTGTAATGCTTTCACATGATGGTACAAAAAAAATTCCTGATAAAGATTGCTCATATAAAACTTTAAATATTTCTGAAATACGTGGTGGTGTTGAATCTGGATTAAAAAAAAGAAAAGTTACAGTAGTTGTTGCATCTTTATCTGGTTTTGCCTTACATGTGGATGAAGATTTACGATGTTGTCTTTATTTATCTGAAAGATTTTTTGCTATTGTAACAGAAATAGCTGATAGATATGGTGGAACTGTACTTAGTGTAACACCAGATAAATTAATTGTTGTATGGAATGCTTTTAGTGATTCAAGTAATCATGAAAAATCTGGAATGCAATATGCTTGTGATACAATTGCTGCTCTAGAAATTTTTACTATTGAAATAGTTAATTCTATGCTTATGAGACTTACCCCTATTGTGGTAGCAACTTCAGGATATGTTTTAGCAGGAACTGTTGGAGCTGAAGAAGAGAGAGCTATGTCTGTTTATGGTGGCTGTGTTGCACTTGCAGAGGAATTACCATCATTATTAATTTCTTTGGGTATTAAATGTGCTTGCATAGGAGCATTATCTGAAAGTTGTCCTAGTTTTTTTAGTTGTATTCCAATGGATTTTGTAACGGATGCTGATAATAATCAACATATTATTTATGAAGTAATTGAAAATCCTATTCCTTATCATAATAAATTAACCGAAGCATTTGAAAAATTTAGAAATGGAAATTATGATGTCGCAGAAATAATTTATTCTGAAGCTTATAATGAAAATTGTATGGGTTGGCAAGCTTTTAGAATGAGTCAGTTGTGCTCTTATCTCAAAAAAAGTGGTAGGGTATACCAACGGTGTATTCCAAAATGGCAATTATTTTCTATTGAATTAGAAGAAACTAATACAACAACTATGGAACGACGTATGAGTTCTTATCACTGGAGGAAACCAGAATCAAGTTCAGTTGAAGATCAAATTCGACGAGCTATATTAAAAAGATCTGATAATTATTTTAAATCTTCTTCTTCATATACAGAAGGTAATAAAGAAAAAATTAGTAATTTATATAATAAAGAAAATAATTCTGGTCATCATTTATCACCAATATTTATACCTCAATCTGCTGTTACTGAATTTCGTGATCGTCAAGGCATGATATTTCGTATGTCTGATCGTATTTTAGGAATTGGAGCTCATGGAAGTGTTTCAATGGGATTATCACAAACTGGAGCTTTAGTTGCTATAAAATCAATTGAATTACCTATGATTAGGAATGCACGATCTACTAATATGACTACAGTTAATCGTAGACGTTTATGTAGAAAAGGTATTAACGTTGAAGGTAATGTTGAAGAAGCTTTAGATAGTATTATAAATGAAGTTAGTTTATTATCTAGATTACGTCATTCAAATATAGTAGGTTATATATCTTCTTCTGTTTTAGATAATAAATTACTTGTAGTTATGGAACTTGCTAGTGGTGGAAGTCTTTATAATATGATGCGTCAAATTACAAATATTAAAGTAAACCGTGCTAAAAGGTATTTACGTGATGTTTTAAAAGGTCTTGCATATCTACATCGAAAAAATATTGTTCATCGTGATATTAAACCTCAAAATGTTCTTTTATTAGAAAATGGATTGTGTAAATTAAGTGATTTTGGAACATCACAAAGTCTACAAAAAATTTCTAATTCTACTAGATTAGAAGGAACTCCACCTTATATTTCCCCTGAAGCCGCACAAGGAAAAGCTGAAAAAGCATCAGATATATGGAGTTTTGGTATTATGATGGCTCAGATTTTAAGTGGAAATTTACCTTGGCCTGATGCTGTAAATATGGCTCCCCATGCATTCTTATATAATATAGGACATGTTGATAATTTTATTCCCCAAGTAGATGATAAAATTTCTATTGATGCAAAAGAAATTATCATGAGGTGTTGTAATCGTACCCCTTCTAAGAGACCTACAGCGCGAGAACTTTTAGGAGATTCTTACTTTTGTTTAAATAATTATTATGTCAATTCAACTGCATTAAATAGACGTTCATATTGTGTTGATGAACATTTTCAAAGTTTTTCGTTGAATGGTTCTCAAGCAAGAATTAGTAGTGACTATATTTTGACTCTTCCTTCGCAGGGACATAAAACTAATAGTCTTAATTTCCTCCCTAAGTGATATCTTCTCTTTTATATATATATATTATTTTTTAATTTTTATTATTATTAAGATTTATTTTATAATAAATTGTAAAGTACTGTTTTACTTTCACTTTTTGACCTTACTAATATTAAAATATTTATCATTTTTTTTTTTTTCTATTTGTTATAACCTATTAGAAAGAAATAAATGATTACCATGAGTGGTAAAGTTAGTGAAACACTTTTTAGTGCATCAACAGCTCTTATAACTTTCAGCGTAGGATGTGTCTTTATTATAATATTGTGGCTAGTAATGTGGAAGACAACATTGCGGAACGTTCCTTTTTTTCAGGAACTTTGTAATACTTTTTTACAACCTGTAAAACAACAAAAGAAAGATGCTAAAATGAAAAGGCGTGTAATCAATTTTAATTAATGGATTGTACGGATCCCAGTTTATAAGGATGTACCAGGTTTTTTCCCCAGTTTGGATATTAAAAAAAAAAAAAAAAAAAAAAAAAAATCTTTTTTTTTGCTTTCCACATTTGTATTATCCCTTTCTCTATGTATTTCTCTTCTCTTGAGGAAACAAACAAAAAAAAAAAAAATTAGGTAACAAGGGAAATCTCCTTTTTTTTTTTTTTGCTTCTCCTCTTTAAATAGTAAAAGATTGCAAAAAATCTAACTCTATTAATTTATTTTATTCTTATCCATATGAGCCAAAGTATATGGGTCGGTGAATCTCTACCAACAAAAATTCACTCATTACTTATTCCAGTTTTTTTTTTTTTTGCTTTTACTACACATAGGCTAAAAGAGGAAATAAATATTACATCAAGGAAAAAAAGAAGACAAATAAAATATTATTTAAATAAGTAATTTTCAAGATTTTTTAACACCTTTTACTAAGCGAACAAATATCACAGTAAGTGTAAGAGAATAATAATGTACAACCTCCTACAACCCGCAGACGATTGGAAACAATACCACAACCAATATGGACTCTTAATAGTACAATTAAGGATATCTTATTTGATGATATGGAAATCTCAGAATCAATGAAAATAAATGATTTTCTTAGAAATAATTTGAGTGGAAGAGGTGTTATTGAAGAAAATGAAAA